>PVJL010011840.1:0-40451 GCA_004026885.1 Lyroderma lyra | reverse complement strand
TATCCCCATAACTATTACTTTGTGACCACCAAACTCAACTCCCCAATCCCTTCCCCTTATTTCACCCCCTCCCCAACCTTCCTCCCATTGGGCAACACACCAAATGTTTTCTGTATCGATGAGTCTGCTCCTGTTCCATGTTTATTTTCTTCTCTGGATTTCACCTGTAAACAAAGTCAACTTGTATCCGTCTTCCTTTGTTTGACAGTCCACTCAGTGCAATACCCTTCATGCCTTCTGACTGGAGCTTCTAATCCATTTAAATTGAAGGTAATTGCTGATGTGTACCTATTGCCATTTTACTGTCCATCATTTTGCTTTTCCCGGTGTCCCCATCTTATAGCAGTCTCTAACATTCCTCGTAATACTGGTTTGCGGGTAACGAACTCCTTTAGCTTCCTCTTGTCTGAGAAGCTCTTTATTTGTCCTTCAATTCTGAATGACAGCCTTGCTGGGTAGAGCAATATTGGTTGTAGGTCCTTGCTTTTCATCACATTGAATATATCTGCCACTCCCTTGTGGCCTGCGAAGTTTTTGTTGAGAAATCAGCTGACAGTGTTATGGGAGCTCCCTTATGAGTAACGAATTGTTTTTCTCTTGCTGCTTTTAGTGTTCTCTCTTTGTCTTTAACCTTTGCCATTTTAATTATAATGTCTTGGTGTGGCCCTATTTGGGTTCATCTTGTTTGGGACTCTCTGTGCTTCCTGGGCTTGGATGTCTGTTTTCTTCACCAGATTAGGGAAGTTTTCAGTCATTGTTTCTTCAAATAGGTTCTCAATTCCTTGCTTTCTCTTTTCTCCTTCTGGTACTCCTATGATGTAAATGTTGTTGTGCCTGATGTTGTCTCAGAGGCCCCTTAAACTACCCTTATTTTTTTTTTGGATTCTTTTCTCTTTTTTGCTGTTCTGACTGGATGTTTTCTGCTATCTTGTCTTCCAACTAGCTGATTTGATCCTCTGCTCCATCTACTCTGCTGGCGATTCCTTCTGTTGCATTCTGTTTCCTCATTTTGTATACCTGTCTGTGTTTGTTTCTATGTATCAGGTAGATCTGTTACATCTCCCAGTATTGCTGGATTAGCCTTATGTAGTAGGGGCCCTGTAGGGCCCTGGCACCCTCTCCCTGGTCACCTGCACTGGGTGCTCCTATAGATTCTGGTTTGATGCCAGTGCTGTGCCTGGAGCTACTCAGCAAAAGTCTCAGAGCACACCAATGCAGGTCACTGCCAGCCTTCGGACTTAGTTTTCCGAGGAAGATTTCAGTGTGGGTGGGGCTGGCTGCTCACTGGAGAAAGTGCCTCTGGTGTTGGCAGAGCTGGGTGAGGTGGGGTCCCAGTGAGTCAGCAGGGTGGAGCGACTAAAGCTCAACAGACCAATCAGGTTCAGCTTTGGCCATGTAGAGGCAGGCACAACCCAGGAAAGGTGGCACCCACCAGCCGGCTGCGTGGGAGGAGGGTGCATCCAGGAAAAATGGCGTCTCCTCCAGCCCTCGCCCCAAACCCATACACCTCAGTCTGCCCCCATATGCCGCCAACGCCCCTCGAGTCGCTGTCCCTCCGCGGGAGCCCAGGGTGAGTGCCCACAAGTGACTGAGTCTGCACGGCACTTTAAGAGGACATCTGGGTTTCCTGGAGCCTTCCGTCCCAACCGGCCAGTGGGAGTCCCCACCATTTCTTCCCAGCACCAGTGCTCTGGGCTAGGGAGCCTGGTGTGGGGCTGGGGTCCCTCACTCCCCCGGGAGGGAACCTCCGTGGCTGAGATGTCCCTCCCGATTCTCCGCCACCACTGGAGGTTTGGCTCCCTTTGCGTCTGCGCCCCTCCTACCGGTCTCACCGTGGCCACCTCTTTTTTGTGTCCTTAGTTATAAAGCTCCTGTTCAGCTGGGCTTCAGAGGGTTCTCCGTGTTGGTTGTTCAGTAATTTAGTTGTAATTTTAATGTGTTCACGATACAAAGCAGGCACGGTGTTTACCTACTCCGGCATTTGGAGCCCCCCCCCAGTTGATTTCTTTCCACACGGGGTTTGGGACTGAGAAAGGGCTGGAAAGCCACGGGAGAAAACACACACACCCATGTACAAGGTCGAACTCAAAGACACTTGACCTTAGATGCTATCAAGCCCTACACCCTCCAGATAAGGAGGTGGAAATCTCTGCTGCTCTGCATAAAAGAAAAAAAGTCAAGAGAAAAATTCTGAACCCAGTTGGAAAAGGTCAGAACCCCAAGGCAAGAGGACTGGCTGGAGAGTTTTACATGGCATCATGTTGTCACGCAGCGTGGCCAGCCCTGGGGCCCTGCCCGACCTCCAGACCTTGGAATTTCCCTGGCTTCCCAGTCCCACCCCTTCTCTGTGACTCACTGTTTTCTAACCTATAGGGAAAACCTGACCCCTTGGAACCTCAGTTTCTTAATCCGTAAAATGGATGTTACATGACAGAGTATATATACAGCAAAGACAGCGGGCACCATTTTCTAGTCCTTTCCATGCCAAGCATTTATCGTGTGTTTTCTCTTAATTCTCAACAAAGCCCCATAAAGGAGGTGGTGCCCTACCCTCACTCAAGACCTGAGGCTCAGAGGCTGCAAGTGATTTGTCTGTGGCTGCATACTCCACAGCGGTCAGGAGGATTGAAGGCCATCTCTGTGGCCACCAGTCAGCATGGGGCAGGCTAATGCTGCAGTAGCAATGAGCCCCACGTCCCAGTGACAGAACAGATGACAAAGGTTTACTTCCAGCTGTGGCAGAGTCTGATGGGTTCAACACTTCTCTTACGTGGTGACTCATGCTCCCAGAAGGCCACCTTGAACTCCAACACTGACCTTCAAGGTCATTGTGCAAGGGGATGTGGAGATGGAGATGGCTTACCTGTCTGCACTTGGAGTTGACACACATCACTTCCACTCAAAGTCTAGTGGTCTGCACTACCCAGGTGGTCCAAACAAAAGGAAGGGAGGCTAGGAGATGGTGTGAAGCATCTAGAATAGTTGATCTGCCTACGTCTTCCCTTGATGTCCCAGCCCCCAGCCCCTGGGCATGGGGCTGGCTGGTGAGCGGCCCACTGGCCCTGCCCTGTCGGTCCTGTGTGTACGTGGGCAGAGCACTCAGTTCCATGGGCTCAGTGATGTGCACACAGACCAGAGACAGTGATGGGAGAACCAAGGCTGTCCCACCTGGTACGTGTCAGTGCTTTCCATTGTCTGGAGCTCTGTCGTGGGGACAAGGAGCTTGTGTGATGCAGGTGGCCATTATCGTCACCTTTACCAGGTTCCCTCTGTGCCAGATGGTTCTTCCCAGCACAGGCTCTCCGGTGACGCCCCCCCCCCCACATGGGTCACAGGGACCACCTCGCGTCCTCAGAAGTGTGCGGAGAAAGCCTGGCCCAGTGCGGATGCACGTGTGAGAAGCTGAGCTGGGCAGACAGAATGGCTCTGCGGCGGAAGGTCCAGGTTCCAGTGTGGGCGCTGGGCTCTCCCATGGCAAAGACTCGTCGGTCCCTGCACACCTTGACCCCCCCTCAGGACCTCCAGGTGGGCAGGAGTCACAGGACTCACCAGCTCCAGCATCCCATGAAGGGGCAGTTGGGAATGCTCTGCTGTTAGGCACCCAGGAATCCCAGAGGTGTGGGAATGTTCTGGAAGTTATGACTGGAATCTCTAACTGAGATATAAGGTTGTTTCCCTTTCTCTGCATGAGAGAGAGAGAGAGAGAGAGAGAGAGAGAGAGAGAGAGAGAGAGCGGGGGCGGGGGAGAGAGGGAGCTGGAGGAGGATGTGGTCAGGTGCCCCCTCCCCTCCCTCATTCACGCGGGTGCTTTATTATTTTTTTTTTTTTTTTTTTTTTTTTTTTTTTTTTTTAGCTTTTTGGTATGTGGGTAGCTCCCTGGCTGGGAATCGAACCCAGGCCGCAGTGCTGACAGCGCCACTGCTGAAGCCTTAAGCCACTACACCACCAGGGAACTCCACGGGGGTGCTTTAGCAGTCAGAGTCCTAGAGGGAGATCCGTTTCTGTGCTTTATTGGTTTGTTATTTCTAACGATTATTCTCCACATCCAAACTGTTGTGTCCTAATCACCATTTTCAAGGCATTAAGGACCTCTACCCAGGAGACAATGTGCCCAGGGCCTGGTGTCATAAAACAGAGAGACGGCCCTGTGCCCTAGCACTCGGGGACTGGAGGTGGGGGACAGGAGGGGTGGGGTTGCTGGAGGAAACCTTACAGAAATAGCTATCCATAATGTTTCATGTGTTTTCTCATCTGATAAGGTGAGCTCAGTGTGGTGGGTAGGATGTGCGCTGTGGATGTGGGAACCAGGGTGGTGCAAAGATTTGCTCAAGAGTCTCACAGGGTCTTCACAGCCGGAAGATCAGAGCAGCTTTCATCCACTGCTGGTCCTGTGGTCAGGAGTGGGGAGAAAGAGACGCCTCTGGGCAGAGTCTTGGGGCAGCTGTCTAACCCTGTGTCCCAGAGATGGGGATTCTTCTTGAAGCCTGGACTAGAGGACACATGTTGTATGTCCCCAGGGGCCAGGAACTATGACAGAGGAAAGCTGAACCCTTCCTTTGTCCACTGGCCTGCAGGGGTTTCATTTGAGGTTTCTGAAGCCACCAGAGCCCGTAGAATTGTTCCAGAAATAGAGCTGTGACTGCAGGGCACGTCCTGGGACTCAGCTTCCTGTTATGTGAAACTGCTTCCCCTTACCCGCTGAACGTTCCAAATAAAGGTAGACAGTGCACAGCCCGCCTCTCCGGTCCGTCCTGATGCGCACGTAGGCACGGCCAAGAGCCAGAGCCGGAGGGTTAGAAAAGGCGGAGCCGGTCAGGTGATGCCCCTGGTCAGATTCTTTCCAGGGCTCTGACAGCCCCCCTCCCCCGACAAGTCCCAGCCCGTGGCAGTGGTCCCACCCTGGCCCCTTCCCTGGCCACAGTTCAGGCTGGGGCCCGTAGGTGCCTTGTGCACTAGCTTGCTGGATGGGGATGGAGCAGCCTCAAGACCACTTAAAAGCCATTGGCTACCCTCTTCACCTTGGCTGAAGGATCCCTCACCCCTTTTCTTCTTGGGCCCCCCTAACCTCTGTCTCATCAGTCTTCCAGAGCCCCTCTGACCCCAGTTCTCTCAGCGATAAAGTCAGGAGTTTGGGTGCCTCAACCCCCAAAGGCCTCTCCTGCTCCAATCTTCTTTGAAAGCCAGAGCCTGTGGCCTCAGGTGAGATGGAGGGGACCTTCCCAAGGCTGAAGACTGAAATCAGAGGAGCTGGGGACAGTGGCCTCACTTGAAAGCGTCCCCTCTGGATGGGGAGCAGGGACCGACCTAGAACAGGTTGGGAGGGTGCTTTGTGCTCGGAGTCAGATGACCCCAGGAATATTGTGCAGCATTCCCAAGTCTGACGTTTCCCTTATCCGTGAGTGTTCACGGTTGTATTTGCTGCTCCAGACCTTGCATGGAGCTGCAGGCAGAGGCCTCGTTATGGAGCTGCATGACTTATCAAGGCCCCACAACCAATAGCTTGCTGTTCTTCCTTAGGCTCTGAAGGTCCCTGATCTCCTGCAAAACTGACCTAGGAGGAAGAGCTCGGTAAGTCAGGACCCTTTGTGTACATCACTAGGCCTGCCAGCCTCAGCCCCCAGTAGGGGCCTGGAGCTGGAGACAGAGGTCAGATCCATTTTGAAGGGGTCAAGCTGAGCTGGGATGTTCAGGAATGCCATGTCCTGCAAGTTTGGGAGCTGTTTGAGGGCAAGGGACCAGAGGAGCAAGGAAGTGACAGCTGAGAAAATGGTGGGAGTGGGTAGGGGAGGCGGGAGGGGGAGACAGGGTTGGTATCAATGGGCAAAGACCGGCTTCTTGGTAAGGAGGGTGGTTTTACATCATCCAGATGCCCTCACCCGCCCCACCACGGTGAGTGCTGATCTCAGCTCTGTCAAGCAACCTCCCAACTTTAAACTCTTTCCTGCTGCTGAGGAAGGCCCGAGTCCCCGGGAGACCCACAGTCCCGGCCTCTCGTCGACCCCTGCAGCCTTTGGCATCCTGCGTCACCTCTCCTGCCTTTCCGTTTGCCACATGTGCCCTTGTACCCCCTTCTCACCAGGCCCTGCCCGCCTGTCTGTGCCCCACCATGCCTTTGCCCTGACTGTTCCTGCTCCTGATGCCCTTCCGGTGTTCTCCACAACTCCTTCACCCTCCTGATTTTACTTCTTAGCCAGAACTAGTTCCTTCTGCCCTCTGTCCCCCAGGGCTAAAGGCAGTGTCTTAAGTTAGCACTCAGTGCAACTTGCTAAAATGATGTGGGTCTGTGCCACCTCTCATCTTCCTGTCACATGGTACCCAGAGATTTTTAGCTTTGTGTCCTCGGTGCTTAGCACACTGCCCTGTACTTAGCCAGTTCTGCAAAATAGATGACAACAGCCAACGTTTACCGGGTGTTGAAACTTCACATCCACGGGTGGGGCTGCCGCTGACCCATCACTTTTAGAGGCAGCCTTGAGCAGTGAGCAATGTGCATGACTATGCATGGGGACCCTGAGAGCAATGGAAACATCATCACGGGCATTGTCACCATCGGCCCCACTCTATAAATGAAGAAAGAGAGGCACCGAGAGCTTCAGTAACTTGCCCAAAGTCACAGAGCTAGTAAGTGGCAGAGCCAGGGTTTGAACCAGCCATTGGAGTCCATAGTTCTGGCTCTTAACTATCACACTGTCCCCTTGGCGATCATGCTTGGCTGACAGCATGTGTTTTTTGAATGTTGCAAAGAAGGAAAGACTGGATTTGACGCCTTTAGGGAGAGACAGTGAGATGGTATTTCAGGTGCAGGGTTAGCTAGAACATACAGACCCCAATCAAGAGGGTCTCCCCTCCTAGACCCGACACTCTGATGCTCTAACTTCTGTCCTCTCCCCAACCTGCCCACAGGGCTGAAGCACTTCGGCTGATGTAGCAAATCTCTGACCTTGCCACATATGTCCTTCGTGGGATTAGGGCAAATTGCTTCATCTCTCTGAACCTAAATGCCCTCATCTGTAAAATGGGGGAAAGACTAGACCCTTCCTCATAGCTTGGTTAAGGATTAAAGGACATAATGCAAATGAATTGCTTAATACAATGCCACATCGTGAGCGCTCAAGAAATGGTTGAAGAAGTCTAATATACGGCGAAATGTATAGTGTGGACACTACGCATACGCTGCTCGGCCCTTGCCCCAGAGGGTGGGCTCTGCAAACTACAAACCCCAGGATCCCTTGCCAGGGGCGTCCGGCTGGGTTCAGCCAATGGGAAGCCCTGGTGGTGGATAGCTGGCAGGAGGAAGGAAGCAGGCCTGGTGTGTCCCCCTCTTCTGCTTCAGGCAGCGTCTGGGCAGGGGCGCTATCCCCTGGGGGTCCCAGCCCCACCCTGCCGGGGGAACAGCCCCGGGGCGGCCTCAAGCCCTGGTAACAGCTTCTTTGTTATTCTCGGGCCCCAGGAGGAAAGGAGGAAATGCCTCCGGCCGTGGCTGCCCTCAGGTAGGCTTCAGCGTCCCCTGCGAACCCGGGACTTCGCAGATTTAGTAAATAAAAATATAGGAAGCCCTGTTAAATTCGCATTGCAGACAAATGACAAGTCATTTTTAGTATAAGCGTTCCCAAATATTGCATGGGACAGACTTACATTTAAAAAGTCGTCATTCATCTGAAATACAAATTTAATCGCCCGCCCTGTCTTTTATCTGGCAACCCTTCATGGAAGGGGCTTCTCGACGCTTCCAACACCACCGCCCCGAATTCTCTGTGTGAGGCGTCCTCTGTCACTTCCTGCTTCGTTGCTGGATCCCGCTTGATACACATGCTGGGTCCAACAGGAGTCCGTGGCACATTCTGGAATCCTAAAGTCACTCCCCCACCCCCGCCTTGGGTTCACCTCCCAGCTCCCCAGGAGCTCACAGGAGAGGATGGGATTCAAAACCAACATCCGTGGAGCCACGCGCTCGGGCACCTGGCCAAGCTAAAGCTCCCTGTTCCCTTCACTGCTGGCAGCAGAAGACCTCTCAGCAGTTTTGTCTAGGAGAAGCCCTTAACAAGCCACAGGGGCTGGAATCTGGGACCCTGAGGGCAGAGACTGGGACAATCAGAGAAATGGCCGGCCTGCTGTGCGTAGGAGAATGAGGGAAGTCTTTTCGCTTCTGGGAGAGCAGGGAAGTGTTGTTGCAGCTGCTGTGTTACTGGATGGCACAGCATGCACCCCCCCCCCCCGCCGTCCCCCAACAAACCTAGTGACGGGAAACCAGGTTATTACGCTCGCAGACTGTGTGGGCTGGGAACTGGGACAGGGCCCAGCGGGGGCGTCTTGTGTTTTCTCCTGGATGTTTGGGCCTCAGCTGGGAAGACAACAGAGAGAGTTGTCCTAACAGAAGGTGGCTGGGACCATAAAGTCACCTGCACTGGCCATTTTGGTGGCTGGTGACCAGATTGTCCATCATGGCCTCTCCATGTGGTCGGGGCTTCCTCACAGCATGGGGGTCTCAGGGAATTTCTTACAGGTCAGCTCAGATTTCCAACAGCGAGCCTCCCCGAGGACGAGGCGGGAGTCGTGTTGCCTCCGGTGACCAGCCGCCTCCCCCTTGACAGAGGGTTCTGGGGTCACATAGTAGAAGGGCCTGTGGGGGGGCAGACACTGCTGCATCCATCTCTGGAAGCTGCAAAGAGCAAGGAAACGTGGCCTCCCCTGGAGCCCCCAGGCCCGGCCCACACCTTGAGGTCAGCACAAGGAGACCCAGTTTGGACTTCCGACCCTCAGAGCTGTGAGGTGCCAAGTTCACGGGCTTTTAGGCCCTGACGTGCGTGGCGATTTGTTAGAGCGGCCACGGAAACTCATACCCCCACCCACCAGGACAGTGCCGTGGGAACGCGGGAAGATTCTGGAACCTGGTTTTAGCTGTCATTTGCTTCCCGTGATGGTTGTTTCTCCTCCCCTTTTTCTGTTTCTCCACAAATATTATCCATGACCCTTGGAAGCCGGGAAGACTGGTGGGCTCGTCCCGAGGACATCACAGAATGTTTGCCCGTGTCCTGGCTTGGATCCAGGTTCAGAGCCAGGGAAGAAATGGCAGCTGAGGCCCTGGGTTCAGAGGTGGGGAGACAGCCAAGCCCCCAAAATCCCAAGAAGTGGGTACGAGAGAGAGGGATACAGGCTTCCCACAGTGGGCTTCCTGAGGTCAGAGGACACAGGACTCAAGGGGACATCTTCCCTGACACCCATCCCACACCGTGGCCTTTGGAGGTCCCAGGAGTTGGCCCCCAAGTCAAGGGGCCCTGTCCACAGCTGGTTTTTGAGATTCCTGACACCCAGGCCAGAAAACCAGCCCAGCATTTGACCCTTGGCCACCTTGGCGGAGCGGCTATTTTGCACCCCCACCCCCAGGCCCAAGGCTGCTGAGCAGCTGGCAGGCTTGGGGACATGGGCTGGTTAATCAGTAAGGCTCTTGTTTGTCTGGCTTGGCCTTTTGGTGACTGAGCACCCCTTGGCCTAGTTACAAGGGTTTGTGATATCAGCATTTAATAAAATGTAATGAGTAACCAGGGTCCGAGCCTTCCACACCTGCCTTGTATAAACACAGCTGATCTTCCTGGGGACTTTGGGCTGGGGGCAAATCCCACACGGCTGAGAATTTGCGACCTCCTGTAGGGACAGGGACCGGAGCCCCGCACTGGCTGGTCGTGGGTCCAGGGCCCAGCTCTCCTCACCCCACTGCAGGACACCCAGCCTCTTCGAGCCTCTGTGTCTGCCTCTGCAAAGGACATCCCTTTGTCCCACCCTAAACTCTATGGCCCATGCTGAAAGATGCGTGACATAATGGAAGGAAAGCAGGGGAGGGAATTTGGAGCACCTAACAAGTCCCCAATAAGTGAACGTTCCTTCCTCAGTCCCCGGAAGCAAACATGTGGTCTGAGCTTGCTCTCGGGGGTGCCCAGAGACCCAGGGCCTCAAGGGCCTGCTGGGTGGACGTGGCACATTTCAGGTGGATGTGGCCCAGGGGTTGCCATCCCACTGGAGTCAGGTCCGGGCTGTGTGCACCGAGCAGCATGGGACTTGATGCAGACAGCCCAGCTGTGTGTCCTCAAGCTAGTAACTCGGCCTCTCAGAGCCTCAGTTTCCCCATGTCTAAAATGAGAATGACTAGTCATGCCTCCCCAGATTAGGGGGATCCGATGAGGACGTCCCTGCGTGAACAGTTACCCACACGCCCGTTTTGTCGTCGCTTTTGCTTTGGGTTCTGAGTTCCTGGAAGTGGAATTTGTGGGTCAGGAGGTAAGAGGTTTTCCAAGTACGAGTAAGACGTGAGACTCACTTGAGTTCTGGAAAATTGGTTCCAGAACCTTCGAGAGCAATGAGTATGCGCATTTTTAAGTTCATGAATGTGATGGGTAAGCAGCGTGGGCTTCTGCCAGTGCCTGGACTGCGTTTTGTAGATTTATTCGTGAACATTCACCTTTTCTCTTGCTCTGCTTTGGGCTGGCGGGAGCCGCGGCGTGGACCTCCAGCCCTGACTCCGCACAGGGTGCTGGCGTTGCTCCTGGGTGGCCTCTCTTGTCCCCAGGCTGGTGCTCCCAGCCGCCGTGCTGCCCGCTCTCCTGGAGGCCGCCAGAGCCGCAGAACCAGACCTTCCTGAGCCTGGCACAGCGGGCGGACACATTCCAGGAGAAGATTGGCACCGCCTGAAGGCTTCTGGGAAAAGCCACAGCCCACCTGGCCAGCGCCCGGCCGACCTGGCTCCCTACTGCTCCCTTCTCAGTGGGGGGCAGGACTGGGGGGCCGCGGGGGCGGAGGCGGGGCGGCTCCCTTGGCCCAGGCCGCCCTGCTCAGGGCCACGCTTCCTGCCTGGGGAACCAGGGAGAGGAAAAAGTGGTTTCCTCCTCTGGGGTCCGGATTAGGAAGGAACTGGGGTCATTGCAGATGCGCCCTCAGAATCAACACAAATAGCTGATGAGTCCCTGGAGCACAGAAACAACAGACAGTCCTGTTATTCAGGGGAGCAGCTACACGTGGGGCTCTGGAGCCAAACGGTCTGCATTCCAAGGCCCTCTGGACACTTACCACCCTGGTGACAGCCACTTTGCTTCTCTCAGCCTTCAGGGGTTCCAGGAAACAGCAAATGTGGAGCGCGGAGCAGAGGAGGTCATTGAGGGGGCCATCAATACGGGTTAGCTGTTACCACGTGCACTGGTGTCCTGTGGATACTGGGACACATTGCCAGGAGGCAAGTGCCTCAACACAACACAGACTTAGGATCTGGCCGTTCTGGGGGCCCTAAGTCCTAAGTGGGACGCGATGGGCTAAAGTCAGGGTACTAGCGGGCTGGTATTCCTGCTGCAGGCCCTGGGGGAACTTTCATCTCCTGGCCCTTTGTAGCTTCTAGAGTTGACCTGCCTTCCTTGGCTGGTGGCCCCTTCCTCCATTTTCAAAGTCCAAGGTCACATCACTCTGACATCTGCTTCAGTGTCACATCTTTTCGGACTCTTCTGTCTCCCTCTTTCATCCTACAAGGACCCTTGTGATTACCTTGGTCCCACCAGGACACTCTCCTGATCTTAAAAATCCTTCACTTACCGTGGTTTGCTGTGTATAATGCACACTTTTTGGCTCAAATTGTGAGGGAAAACTAAGGGTGCACGTTATACATGGGTAGTGCTAATTCCATACTCTATAAATGTTTTTAATTCTTTTATTTATGCTTGTGAGTTAGAAGTGTAACTCTAGAAATCAATAACGATACCCATATGCAAAATAATGCACTGGAATACAATAATTGAGTTTCTTTATATAAAAAAAAAATTATACATAAAATTTCTTGTACCTCGTATCTGTTCTTCTGTTTTGTAATTATTTGTTACCTAAAAGTTCTTGCATCATAACATGTTAAAAAAGAAATGCTAAAATTCCTTTATAATACAAAAAACAAGTACCTAAATATAAACAAACAAAATTTTGAATTAAAAAATTCGAACAAAAGACTTTTTCCCTGAAAGTCTAGGCCAAAAACGTGGGTGCACGTTTTACACGAGAGCGTGTTATACACAGCAAAATACGGTACTCGCACCTGCGAAGTCCCTTTTGTTGTGCAAAGTAACATATCCACAGGTTCTGGGGGTTGGAATGTGGACATCTTTGGGGCCATTACAGTATTGTATTTCACATATATTTATTGCCTGTTCTCCGCCAGCTGTAGTATCATATTCTGAGCTGAATCAGGCTGAGGACTCTTTTCTCAAGGAATTCACAGGCTCAGTGCAGATGACAGACAGGTGAACAAATGAGCAAACTAGAGCATTTCAGATGAAAAGATGTAATTTTGTACGGGAATGGAGGGACAGAGGAGGAGCAAAAAGAGACCTGGGCTGGGGGTGGGAGGGCAGCCCAGGCAGAGGGAGCGAAATACACAGAAGCATCCAGGTGGGGAGATGCAGTGAGGGAGCTTGTCCAGGGCATTTACTGACAGCCCAGCCCAGCCTATGCTGGTATGCACGTGTGAAGTGCTGAGTCAGGGGCTGAAGTGTCTCTGAGATGTGGGTCTGGAGAGGGAGGAAGGAACCAGATCATAGAGGATCTGACACGTTACCCTGAAGTGCTCAGACTTTACTGAATAGGCAATGGAGAGAAGAGGAAAGGTAGAGAGCACCGTGTGACATGGTTGGTTTCTAGTTTACAGTAAGATGGAACATAGAGTACAAAGAGTGTAGTTTCTACACAAGGAGAAACTATGAGTATGCCATCCACTACCATCTACCCAAGCACCCATCCATCCAGTTGTCCATGCATGCAACCATCCATCTATCCATTCTTTGACTCACATCCATCCCTCTATCCAACTAGTCATTTATCCATCTACCCATTAAGTTATTCATCTATCCAGTCTTTAATTCCATTCTTTTACCCTCCAATCCATCCCCCAATCCATCTATCCTCAGTCCGTCTACCCAGCCAATAAGCATTTATTCAATAACCATTTCTCTGCCTGGCACTATGCTCAGAATACAGAGAAAAATGACATAATCTGTGCCTTGAATAGCTCAGCTTCTGGAAGAAATTGGCAGTTAAATAAAATTCAGTTATACTAAGTGTGACAAGTGTCAAGATAGCACGTTCTCAGGGATAGGCGAAGAAGCAATGGCTGTAGAGGACACCAGCAGGATACCCAAGCCAGCCAGAGTGGGTCAGCGAAGACTTCCAGAAGCAGCAATGCCTAAGTTGAGTGTTTAAAGCTGAGTAGGAGTTAATGAAGCAAAACAGGAGAAAGGTGGGAAAAGTGTTCCAGGCCTAAAGCACAGGCAAGGGCGTGCTTTGCTCTCCAGAGGTCTTCAAGGGGTCCATGGCAAGAGCCCAAACCAAGCAAGTGGCAGGAATTATTGTCCCTGTGCCCCGGGGAATGGCGGCTCCATGAAGACAGGACTTTGCCTGGTTCCATGTTTTATCCCCAGAGACTCGTACAGGGTTTGACATATAGTATGGGCTCATCTAAGGTGTGTTGAATGAATGAATGACTGGATAACGATGGAAAGCAATCAGTGCCTTTACGCAGGTTTCTGTCTTTCCCCCATCTGTACCGCCTGGTTAGTACACTTGTTATTACTGATGTTTTCAATGTTAAGTTTGATCCAATTTGCATTCCATTCCAGAACCGTAATTCTCGCATTTGTTTTGAGTTATTGCAGCATTTAAATAACTTTCAATATTCATCTTTTGCCCGTTTATAGCAACTGCTCCATCTCAGTCCCGTGCCTTCATTTATCTCTTGGAGGACAAACATTCATATCAAACTGGTTTTTCTCTTAGATTTCTTTTTCTTTCCCCAAGAAGAGCATGTGGACACTGTGAGTCCTAATTTCCTGCTTGATTGAAAATGTCTGTCGGTTGCCTTCAAACGTGGAAGTCAACTTGGCAGGATTTTGCATGCCTGGGCCCCACTTCCTGCCTTTAAAAAGTCATTGCCATTGTCTCTGGCAGTTAAAGCTGCTGGAGAAAAATGGGGAGGCAGCCTGGGTTAGTCCTCTCGTACACCCGATGGGTTATTCTGCCTGAACGTCTCCAGGGTTATGCCCTCAGCATTGAAGTTCAGGAACTACATCTTGGCATTGGTCTTGTGCAAGCATTTTCTTTTCCTGGGACTTTGCCCATGGCATCTGCATGATTATTTTGGGAAAGTTTCACTCTACTATACATGTGAATAACTGTTCTCCCCATTTCCCTGTGTTCTTTCTCAGAAATCCTAATTAGATTTGGGAGGTATCTTCTGTTTGTCTTGCTATTTTGCCTTCCTCTATTTTTGTCTTGGTTCTCACACCGTTGAAGCCAGGAAGAGGGAGGAGAAGCCAGCAGGATCGGAAGGGAAAGAAAGCAGAGCGGAGCGGAGCACGCACGACTCCACAGCCACAGTGAGAGATGACGGCTGTTAGAAGGGCAAGAAGTAACTGTTATTGTTATTGTTGCCTTTGTTGTTGTTTTAGTAAGATAGCTGCTGTGCTGTGGTCATCGATTGGGTTACACATGACCCTTTGTCCGTGCCAGCAGGAATCCATCCAATGGTATGATTTGTGTGATGTATCGAGAACCACATTGTTCCACCCACGAGAGCCAGGCGGAGCCGCCTCCCTGGGCCACCCTCCTGGTCCCAGGCCTCAAAGGAGCAGCAGAGTTCAATCCAAGCCGCCCATCACACCACTGAGGATGTAGCCAGCAGGGGGACCAACTGAGCCCCTACAGGGCGCTGTCCCTGTGCTTGGTTCCTCTACCCATTAGCCATCGACGGTTCCCAGCAAAGTCCTTGCAGATGCCCAAGCTTCCCACCTGGCTTACAGGAAGAGGAACTTGCATGGGGGCGGGGGAGGGGCGAAGGCAGCAGTTATCAGTCTGTTACACAATCATGGTGCCTGAGCCATTGGGGAAATGGCTGGAGCAGGGAGCCCAGGCCTGATGGCCACCAACCTTGCAAAAGCAGAAAAGGAAAAACAGATGGGTCTTTGTGCAAAGATGAGGGTCCCTGGGGAAACGAGGCCAGAAAAACAAAGGGTGGGAAAGGAGTGGGTGCCTGGGCGAAGGCAGCTGCCTTTCATGTGTTTCTGGGGTAAGATGTACACGGAGCAAGGAGTGTTCAAAACGCAGCAGAGCCAGCGAGAGAGGCCAGGTCATAGGCTGAGTTTCCCAAGAGTCAGGCTGTCACCCAAGGACATGTGTGTAGGTAATTTATTTGGGAAATGGTCCCAGGAAGCCCCCAGGACAGGGGGAGGGAGGAAGTGAGGCAAGGAGGGAGGGACGGCAGTGCCGATGCACCCAGGAGTAGGCTACATCAGTGCACACCTGGGTCTCACTCCTGCTGGGTTCTCTGGGGGACTGCGGAGAGCCTGACTCAGCGCCATCGCATCTGAGGGCCAAGGGAGCTGGGCGTGTCCCCACCAACTCCCACCTGCCATTGGTTACGGGGTCCCGGAACTCCTGGCCTCCTCTGGCCTGTTCCACACACAAGTTGAGCCTGCTCCTGCTCAGGGGGACATCACAGGTCCTAGCAAAAGAAGCAATTGGCCTTTGAGAGAAAATGACAGTGACAGCATCAGCTATAAGCTAGGGTGCAGAGGTTCTGCCAAGGATGCTGTAGCCAGTGGGCAAAACCACGTGGGCCCCGGGAGATTGAATAGGATCCCACCCCAATCCCTGACCTGCTCACCTCTGCCCATCACTGTGGGAGCCGTGGACAGGGAAGCTCAGGTCTAATGGGCCCAGAGCCCCTCCCTCTCCACCAACTGCTGGTTTGCTGGGAGGAATGTTCACTTTTAACTTGACCGGGGAGACCAGCCCCCTGCACCACACCCCACTCATGCAGTTCACACCGGGGGAAGCTGTCTCCTGCCCGTGCATGTGGATATATGTCTCTCTCTTCCCTTTATGACTCCAAGTCATGCTTACACATTATGTAAAGTCTGGAAACCAGGAACACTGGGGAAGGAGGAAATAAATTACACCTGAATTCCCATCACCCAGAGGTAAACATTGTTCACATTTTTGTAATGAATCTTTCAAGTCATTTTCATTGCTCATAGTTTTTACATGATCAAAGTTATCCTCATTTAAGATGTACAATGATCTGTGCTATTTTCTTTCCTTTTTCTTTCTTTCTTTCTTTTTTTTTTTTTTTTTTAGCCAACCCTATGCCAAGCAATTATTTCTCATTCCACTGAACATTTGCAAACACGGCTTTCATGGCTGCTTATCATTCCAACGTGTGGTTTATCTTCATCCCCCACACCGTGTGTAATAGCTGGACAGCAAGGTCGTATCAAACGTTTGCATCGTAGCAAAGACTCTGGTGACCACCCCTGTGCCTGGAGCTATGTTTGCATCCCAGATGATTTCCTTAAGAGTCCACCCCTCCATGTGGACTCAAAAAAATGAAACTATTACAAGAGAGTACACAATGATCCTGAAAAAAGGGAGAGTGCGAGAGAAGCCGGGAATGTGTGGCAAAGTCTACCCCAAACTCCCCAGGAGCCCACAGGCTTAAATGAAATATTGAGCTGTAAGGGGGTGCGCACCGTCAAGTGCTGTGATGGAGGTGTGTCTGTTCGCAGGGCATCAAGACGGGGGCATCGACCTTCTGGGGGAACTTGATTGGTCAAAGAACACTCTACAGTGGATTAAATTCCCAAATAAAAGATACAGATTTATTGAATAGACTAAAAAATTTAAAAAAAATACAGGACCCAATGCTATGCTACCAGTAAGAGACTCACTTTAGATCTAAGGACACACGTAGACTGAACGTGAAGGGTTGGGAAAAGATACTCCGTGCAAATAGGAACCAAAAGCGAGTCGGAGTGGCTATTTGAGTATCAGACACAGTAGACTTCAAGCGAAAACTGTCGCAAGAGACAAAGAACGACTTTATATAATGCTAACAGGGTCAATTCATAATAATTATAATGTTTATGCACCAAACACCAGGGATCCTAAATATATGAAGCAGAATTGCAGGGAGAGATAGACAGCAACACAGTCATCACGGGAGACTTCAAAGAAGGCTCCGTGAGAGGACTAACCTGAAATACCAGAAAAGCCTCTCGGAGCTGAAGGGATGAGATGGTCATGATAATAAACATGTGCCCCAGACCCTGTTCTCAGCTCTATCTGCACAACTCTGCTTCAGAAGGGGGCATACTGTTTCCCCATCAGACCAACGATGCAATGGAGGCCCAGAGAGGTGGAGTCGTGTGCCCACTGCCACATGGCTAGGAGGTGGGAGGACTGAGATCATGACCCTGTCAGGGCTCCCCTGCTGCTCTCTGCCACCTACCTGCATGGACCTGGCATGGGGCAGCGGGTCGGGCACAGAGGCCTGCATGGCCCAAGGTGGTGGGGAGCTAGGAGCATTCCAGGTGGCAGGAGTAAGGGGTTCAGAGGAGCCCGTGGAGGGAAAAGGCAAGGCCAGAGTGGGCAGAGGCTGCCAGCTATGCTTAAGAGCTGGGCCTTTAGGTTGCGGTCAATGGGGGGCCTTCAAGGGTGCAAAATGAGGGCAGGGGAGGTCAGTGCTCATCCCCATCTTTGGGACACTTCACTCCTGCTTCAGAAGGAGACACAAGAGGCCAAGGGAGAAGGTATGAAACGAAGGCAGTGGTGACAGAGGGAGGGAATGCGACTTCTAGAGATCGTCTCCCAAGTTCAAACAACAGACACTCACTGAGCCCACCCTGTGCCGGCCCTTGTACTGGGCGCTGTGGGTACAGCCAACACTGAGCAGTGTCCCCACGGAGAGCTGCTTCCCATGCAGGTACTGTCACCCCCACACCACTGAGAAGGGCCAGAGAGAGTGGCCCCAGAACTAGAACTCAGACGCGACGTGGAGTCCTGTCCTCTGGACCTTCCTAATCGTTCTTGGCAAACGTAGAGTGCTGTAGATGCAGAGGATTGTCATTGTCTAGCTCAGGAGGGAAAGCCAGGGAAGTAAGGGCGCCCACCGTGTGCCACGTGCCAGGTGCCGGGGCCTGGAGAGGGCGGCGCATCTGCCCTGACCCGCAGGAGCTCGCAGGCTCCTGAGAGAAGCACAGACTTCACTAAGTACCTACGGACTCTTTGAAAGGCTCAGGCCCTGGGGCACCAGAAATGCCGTCACGGGAGCAGGAGCCATGATGCGATCAGAGTTGGAGGGAGAGGTCGGCTTGTTCTCTTCAGACCCCCAAGTCATAACCTGGTGGCCCCTGTAATCGACCAGCTACCAGAAGTCACCCAGGTGGGAAGGGTGAAGTCAGGCTTCCCAGGCTGCAGGGAGATTCCAGACTCCAACTGCCTGCTCATCCTTCTCTTGTGTTTTTCTCGAACATTTTCTGAAAGGCAAATCAAGTGCCTTGACAACGTGCTTCTGTCACCTCAGGCATAATCTCCTCCTTTGAGTATTTGCGACAAGTCCAAACAAGCCGTCATCTGCACATGTTTTATCAGCTCTTATGAGTCAGAACTGCCAACACGAATGGGAAATAAACGGTCAAAGCAGCATCCCCAGCGGAGTTAGCAGACCACACGCGCGTCGGGCGCGGGGGCCCGGGAGGGCCGGGCTTGCTGCCGGGAGCGTGGGTGGGCAGTGCGGGGTGTCGGGCAGCTCCCAGAATCCAGGGCCTCAGCACAGATGTGTCCTCGGGGCCGGACTCCTGCCTGTGGCTGCCGGACCAACCTCCCGCAGACTCAGTGTCTTAGGGCAACACGCACTCAGGACCTTACAGTCCTGCAGGGCAGAAGTCTAAAACCAAGGTGTCAGCCAGGAGGTTCCAGGGAGAGTTTGGGGGCTGCCGCCATTCCTTGGCTCGGGGCCCCGCCTTGCCTCTCTCCGCGGGCATCTCACCTCCTTCCATCTCTGACTCAGACCCTCCCGCCTCCCTCTCTTAAGCACCTTGTGAGCATACTGGTCCCTTTCAAGACACTTACTTAATCATATCTGCAAAGTCCCTTTTGCCAGGTAAAACTCAAGGCTTCCGGGATTAGGAATACGGCTTATCTGGCTGAGCACTGGGCCAGTCCCTGGAACAAATGGCCTCTAGCTGGTCTTCCATCTTGGCTCACTCCGATGAAATTCAGAGTCCACGCAGGTGGTCTGAAGGGCCTGGCTTTGGCCACGCCCCACAGTTCTGCCAGGAGAGCGAAGCCCACCTCACCGTGGTGCCACAGCCTGCTCACAGTGACGATGAATAAGTCTTTGGCCAAAATTCAGGGACTCTTAGCAGGCTGAAGGGCATATGTTAAGAGAAGGCCTCAACGCAGCTGTCTGACAATCAGCCTTGAGGGTGTCACGGCCGGACGGCTCCTTGGAGGTCACTTGGTCCCTCCTTGTTCAGGGGAGAAAGCTGATGGCCAAAGAGTGTCATTCCGCCTGAGCAGGGGCGTGGCTGGGCGATCACATGGAGGAGTCAGAGAAATTTCTGGATTACCAAAGACACAGAACAAGGACCAAGGACGACCACACGAAGACGCGGTGTGGCAAGGATGAGTGCCCAGAGCGGCCCCACCGTCTGTCACCCTCTGGCCACCGGCGCCATGCTCCTCCAGGACCACAGGGCCTTACCCATTGTGCACTGGGGAAGCAGGGACACTGAGGCTCTGAGAGATGGAATATCTTGCCCAAGGGCAACCGTTCAGTGATCAAGTGCAGACACCCAGCTAGAAAAGATGTTAAGTCCCACGCGCTAGGGAATCAAGGGTTCGGCTGCTCTGTTCTCTTCTTTTTTTCTTCTCTGTTTTGTTTTCCATGAAATTCAAGGCTGGGTGGATAAAGGAAGGAATCCGATAAACTTTCTCGGGCCTGGAACTTTTCCCAGCGCCGTGGGGGCAGAGAACCAAACAGTGCAGACACACCCTCTCAGCCAGAAAATTCTTTAAACAGCTCTTCCCAGTTGTTTGTGTCACCGGGAAGGGAGGTCGGAGTGCGGGGAGGTGCTAGCGCTCTCGGAGGGCAGGATACGATGGCACTCCTGTGCATCCCGGAGCTGCTCCTGCGGAGAGAGGTCAAGCTCCCTGCCCGAGGTCACGCAGCAGGAAGAGGGGTGTCCCTGGACACAAAGTGGGTTCTGCCAGTCCACAGGGCCCCTCTGACCAACCCCCTGAAGGGACTCTCAAAACAGAAGTAGCCTTAGGATCAAGGACCACGAGCCAAGTCCGACTGTCCCAGGGTTGGAGGAAGACATCCTCATTCCCTCCGAGACCCAACGAATGTCTGCCATCTTCTCTGGTTTCTGTGGCCTCAGGTTCCAAACAGGAACATCGTGCCCAGAATCAACAACTCGGAGGGGCCCAGCAGGCTCTGCCCCCAGGAGATCTCAGCCTATGAGCAAAACAAGTGTCTACGGAGCCCATCATTCTATTGTTTAATTCCCAAACCAACGAAGAAAGCCTCAGAAGGCAGCCCCGGCTGGCCCCTCCGGGCCTGGAGAAGCCCGCGTGCAGGCTGGGTGCTTGCTCACACCCAGCACACCGCCAGGCGCCCCGGGGATCAGGTCTCAGTGCTGTCACTAACTCGCTGTGTGACTTTGGGCCAGTCAAGTCCCTTCTCTGAATCAGTTGCCTTGTATGCTGTAGTGAGGGGACAGGAAGGGGTTCAGGGGTTCCTGCAGAGGAGATGCTCTCAGAGCTCTGGCCCAAAGAAGGCTGCATCTCTGACAAGGTTAACCTTGGACTCTGGGTGGGTCTACCCACCCCTCGGCCTTAGCAGGAAGAGGTTCCCTGCACTTCCTTCGAAAGCAGGTTCTGATCCGGGAAGGTGGACGGGGTCTCCTGCCTGGCTGCCACTTTACACTGGGTACACGGACCTCTTTTCACTTGCCCAAACCAGACACTCTTCCTCACCTCTGGGTCCCCTTCCGGATGACACAGACTTAGAACCGGGGCCCTTGACTGGGCTCTCTGCCCCGGCAGTGACCGCCCCCATGAGCTGGGCTAATCAGTCACTTGTGGGCGCCTGGGGCAGCTGCAATTAAGACCCCTCTATTCTCAAGTCAGAGGACCCCATTACCTCAGGGGAGGAGGCCAAAGAGTCTGATCCTTGCTGAGTTTACCGTCCGTCGCTCTGCTTGGCATTTCCCAGGGCCGCGTGAAGAAGGTATCATTTTTTCTGGTGTCAGAGGGGAGCCAAGGTCACAGGGCTCACACTCAAAATCCCCCTTTGGGAGTCTGGGGAGGCCCAGGGACCCTGTCGTAGGTGGAGTGGTTTAAGCCCGGAAGATGTAACCACCCAGAACCTCCGAGTGCGATCTCGTTCGGAAAAGGGCCTTTGCAGATGGAATTAAGACGCTCTAGGTGACGTCGTACTGGGTTTAGGGTGAGCCTTCGATCCAACGCAGGTGTCCTTAGGAGAGGAGAGGGCGGTCGGAGGGACAGACACAGGGGAGCGGCCCCAGGAACACGGGGGCAGAGACCAGCGATGTGTGCCCAGCCCGGGAGAACCAAGGTGTAGAAACCACCAGACGCTGAAAGAGAGGCCCGGGAGGGACCTGGCTCGGGGCCCCAGGCGGAGCCAGCGCTGCCGGCACCTGGACTTCGCGCGCTGGCTTCAGAGCAGCGAGACAGCGCGCTCCCGTTGCACTAAGCGCCTGGGTTTGTGGCAGCCCGTCACGGCAGACGCAGGAAAGCGGTACGGACGCCTCCCAGAACAGTGTTTGTAATACAGTCCAGCACCCTGGGTGACAGAGGAAACCGCCCACCCCTCCTGGCACCCCACCCTGGTGGGCCCCCGCATGAGTCCCACTCCCCCTGCTGCACCCCTGAGATCAAAGAGGAAGAGCGTGCTTGTGTGTGTGCGTGTGTGTGTGTGTGTGTGTGTACGTGGGTGTGTGAGACATGTCATATGAGTGTGGTATCCGAGTGTGTGTGTGTGTGTGTGTGTGTGTACGTGGGTGTGTGAGACATGTCATATGAGTGTGGTATCCGAGTGTGTGTGTGTGTGTGTGTGTGTGTGTGTGTGTGTATGTGGGTGTGTGAGACATGTCATATGAGTGTGGTATCCGAGTGTGTGTGTGTGTGGGGGGGGGATCTGTGTGTACATGTGTGCAGTGCAGAGGGATGTGAGGCATGATGTGTGCATGTATGACGTGTGTGTATGTGTAGTATGTGTGACATGTATGCGTGCTGGGTGGTGTGTGTGTGTGTGTGTGTGTATGTAGAACCAAGGGGAGTGGACCATGAAACGAGCTATCTTCGGCACCCCTCCCCCGCCCTCTCCCTAACCCAGAAGCCTCTCTGGCCTATGTCTTTGCAGGCATCCCTCCACCTTGCTCACAATCTTATGTGTTCCCAGAGCTCTGGCCTGGCCTGGACGTCTCCCCTAGGGGCATCTGTGTCCCATCAGGCAGCCTGGCAGGTGTGAGCTGAGCACCTGCAGGTGTCCGGGCCACTACCTGCCCCACCCGGCTGGCCAGGGGCAGGGAAGTGCCTGAGGACCAGCTCCCCACTGGCCCGGGGCCTCAGCTAGGCAGGAGCATTGCCTGTGCCGTGTTAGGAGGTCTGTGCTGAGGGGTCACACTTTCCTTTCACGGAGGCAGCTGAGGCCGGGACTTGGCTCCTACTTCTCCAGAGCCTCTGCCCTGGAGACGGGCTCCCTGCCCTCCAGCTCAGGGAGATAGGCAGCTTCCCAAAGACCTGTTTCATTTCTCCAGACATGGCGTGGGAGTGTCCCAAGGGCCTCATAAAACCCAAACCCCTCGGCACTGGCTCTGAGGCCCAGAGGATCCGGCCTCCTCCGTCCTCATGTAGAAAAACAGAGGGTCCCTGGGAGCTTTGGACTCCCTGTATCCATGCCTGTTGTTCCTCAAGCCAGGTGGGTGCTGGAGGCTTGGGGTCACCACAGCAGGAAGCCCTCAGGTCAGTGTGGCCTCCTTGGAATTCCTGAGTAGATTTTCAAGGGCTTGGGGCAGCTTCTCCCTGAGATCTGGGCTCAGGTCAGGAGAGATGGCCGTCATCAGTCGCTTGGACAGAAGTCATGGAGTGAGGAAGGCCATCTACCTGGCGGCAGGTGCTTATTTGCAAACATGCAAAGAAAGCTTTGATTTCCAGTGGCTTCCCAGACACTCCAGTGTGAACCTGACTCTTTCCATGGCTGCCAGCGAGCACCCTGCAGCGTCCGGGCCTCGCCGCCTCCCCTGCCTCACCTTATGCTTTCCGCCCCCATTGCTCGTGGGGGCCGCCTTCGAGGGCCTCCTTGTCCTCCAGCCAATCAGATCGGCTCCTTCCCGCCTGCAGCCCTTCCCTGGGCCTGAATCGCTATCCGCCCTGACTTTTCGGGGACAGTCCATCTGCTTGAGGTCTCAGCTGCAGTGTCTCCCCTAGACCACTGCATCTAACACCCTCTGCTCCAGACTCCTCTTCTGCACCCTGTTTGTCCTTCGGTCACTGCGAATTTTGGAACTTCTTGTTCTTTTTGTCTGTGGTCTGGGTCCAAGGAGACACTGTGGGTCTTGTTCACTAGCGCGTCCCTGGTGTCCAGCATGGTGCCAGGCCCACCGTGGTGCCTGGAGATATTTCTTGAACAAGTGAAGGAACTATGCATGGAAGGTCACTTTTCCTAGAAGGCAGGGAACAGAAGAGAGCTTGCTAGAAGGGGAATTAAAATAGGTGAAATATATAAATAAGTTTAAGAGGCCCGTGGGGGAGTTCCCTGGTGGTGTAGTGACTTAAGGCTTCGGAGCTGTCAACGCTGCGGCCTGGGTTCGATTCCCAGCCAGGGAACTACCCACATACAAAAAAAAAAAAAAAAAAAAAAAAAAAAAAAAAAAAAAAAAAAAAAAAAAAAAAAAAAAAAAAAAAAAAAAAAAAAAAAAAAAGAAGCCCCCAGACAGCTGGGAATTTAATTCAATTCCTAAAATACATCTTGATATTCATTAAGGGCCTATTGCGTGCCTACCGCGTGCCAGGGACGAACAGTTAATTCAGCATCAGGGCCCTCTCTGCAGTATGGATGGCTGAATATTTTATTGGCCCTGACACCGGTCTTGTTCTGTAATTAAATAAGAGGAAGACCTTGGTCTCCAGTCACGTGGAGAGATAGCAATAGATACAGGAACTACCATTTAGCAGAAAAGCAGTAAACAGGTGTATCAGAGAGGTTCAAAGTGCACCTGGGGAGGGAAGGTGACTTCGGAGGGTGGTGTGGGGAGGCTTCTTGGCTGAGCAGTGAACCCCAGCTGCACTTTGGCACAGCATGGACCTGGAGGGGGCGGTGGGGGGCCACAGGAAGTTGACATGAGGAGAATGGCATGGAGTTCAGAATGGTTCAAGTCTGCGTGTAGATCAGTCTGTGATTTGGGAGGTAAACTTAACAACCACTTTCTCATCCTGGTTGGCCAGGTCCTTTCAGCTGTGTTTCGGACAACACAGAAGGCTTCGGGGCGCAAGTCAGGGAGCGTGCCCCCAAGCTGCCACTGGGGGGGGGCCCTTTGGAAGCTGGGTTAGCACCAGGAGAGGCCAGACCAGCAAAGCAGTCAGGGAGGAGAGCAGAGGACCGATTCAGGAGAACAGGTACAGATAGTGGGACAGAACGGGACGTCTGATTGGATGGGGGATAGAAAGGCCTCAGAAGGGAGTGCCTGGTCTCAGTGGCTGGTCACAGGAAGAGCATGGGGCATTGCTAGCCCCGTGGGCAGTTTGGTGAGGCAACAAGGCTGAAGGGCCCCATTTGGGACATGCTGGGTTTGTAATGTGCAGAGAACATGCTAGAAAAGGATGTCCAAACGCCTGAACCCAAAGCTCAAGAGAGCAGGGGCAGTGACTTCCAGAAGGAGGCTTCGGGCGTGCTGCAGACGTCGGCTTGGCGGCCGTGACGTGGCCGGTAGGCCCAGCTCTGTGTCTTGCTGCAGCAGCGGGAAGATGAACGGCCTCCAGTCCGGGGCACCTAGGCCTCCATTTCCAGCCCTTTCTCCCTCATCTGCTGCTTGTCCTGACACCTCTCAGCTCACAGCCGGTACAGTCTGCCAAGTGTCAGACAGAAGAACTGAACCTGTGGCCCAAACCCATTGGTTTGGTAACTTCATGAGCCATCCGTGCAGCGTTGGATTTTAACAAAGGCTGAAGGGAAGCACTGTCCCCGAGGCTGGAGCCCTGCGCGTTGCTGACCCACGTTCTCCGCACCTTCCGGTCTGAAGACCCCCGGGCAGGTCCTCGGCCGCCCCGCAAGAACGGGGGGCACGGAGCCGCCGCGCCCGCGCCACGCCAAGTGGAAATGCAGAGAGGCGTCTGCAGGCACCGACTGCCACCAGTGGGCCAAGCACTTCACGGCGATTATTTCGTCAATTTTATTGTTTATATTCTTGCAGACTTCCTTTGTGCAGGCTCCATTCTAGTCTTTCTCTACCGGCAGCCGTGAGCAACAGGTAAGATTCTGGAATAATGCCGGGCCTGTTGGCTTCAGACCCCGGGCTCGTTCCTCTCCAAAGGGCAGTCTGCCCTTTTTACTAAACTTTCAGATCTATAGATGTCAACCACCAGTTCTAAGGCTCATCTTGCCCTGAATTCATTACCCAGTATTGTACGAGTGGGATGTACTTGCTATGATCTCTCTTAGTATGACCAAGTCACACAGTCATCCTTGGAATGCAAGGAAGGAAAAGTTTCCAAAGGTTGTGTTCTTTCAGCCTGTTTTTCTAATGTCTCTACCAGAGAGAGAGGGAGGGAGAGAGAATGAATGAATCTCTCAGAGGAATATGGCTGCTTGCACATAAGAAACCTTTCCAGGAAAAACAAATCCCTGTTTTAGAGAGGGGGCGGCTTCTTCCGTCGGTTGAGGTCACACTGCCCACTTCCTCAGCCAGTTGCTTCTCCCAAGTGAGTCTTCAATCCCACCCACATGCTTTCCTCTCCTAAACTCCAAACATTCCTAACTATGCCCCCGTAGCCACCACTATGGATTCTCATGTCACCCCAAAGCTGAGTTTATCAGAAGATGAGTCACACACTGCTGTGAGATGTCCCCCCCCACCCCCACCCCACCAACCCTGGAGAGTGACCATCTTCAGGTCAGGGACCATGTCTGTGCTTCTTTGTATGCTCAGAGCCACACTGATTACCTGGCAAATAGGTAACTTCGAATTCTTGTGCCTGCCTTGGTGAACCCCCCGCCCAATCTGTCTTTTGACAAAGTAGACCAGTTCTCCGGGACCCCAGGAGTCAGAACTGAGACCGGCCAGCAGAAGCTTTGTGAAATCAGACCGTGATACAATGTCACAAACAACATTCAATAGTCTCCAAAGATGAAGAGAAAGGTAGTGAGCTCCCTGTCACCAGGTGTCTTCCATCAGAAACTGGTGGAACACTATCTCTATAAAGATTATTCTCTCAACAAATATTTACTGCACCAAACTCTGGCCAAGTAGGGACCTTGGGTTATAATCGAGGCTTTCTGGAGGCATTATTGCCATTGTCTTTCTCTGTTATCCTAGCACATTATTGTTCAGGTCTTATCTTGCCTCATCTAATAAAAGGAAGAAATATGGAGAGGCTTAAAAAAAGACAGAAACTAGTCATCTCACTGTGGCCATCTTTGCAAAACGTAAATGCGTAGTGGTCAAGCATCTTTGTACCTCATGTCTATTGCAGCAAAGTTCCTATCGGTTGAAAAACTGATCATCTTGATCGATATTTTTAAGCAATTACTAAGTATGGTATACAGCACGATACCATTTTATGTGCATGCAGATGTAGATATATCTTTTCCATGAGCATAAAGAAATTTATAGAAAGATGCAATTAACACCAGTCATGTCAAGAGATGGGACTAGAAGGGGAGGAGAAGTTAGTTATAATTAGATCCAGGTTCATACCATGGAAAACTGAAAACCCAAGCAGTGCTTTCAGTAAACCGGAGTCTTAGTTTTGTCTCACCAAAGGACCAAAACTAATGAGGCAGTAGCTCTACAGTCATTAATTCAGGCTCTTTGTATTTTTCTACTTCACCAGAACCAGGATTGGAGTCCAGCCTGTGTGTCATTATACATGCTCTGCTCGATCTCAAAGACGGTTTTCAGAAAAGGGGGGAAAATATCACAAAAAACCCTACCTCCTGTATGATTCTAGAACCCTAGGTCTGAAAGGAGGTGAAAAATGAAGAACATACTTGTGTGGTTTTCTTTTCCTTTTTCAGTTTCCCAACTGAAGTCTAATTTCATCGGAGTGAGAAGAGCAGGATCAGAGTCTTACATAAACACAGGGCCCCCCCTGGACTTCCATCGACGTGGATTTATGAGAGGCTCGTGGAGGGATATCCACGGAAGAGTATTATTCCCACCCAGATGCTGTGTGCTGCCTGCTGGGTGGGAAAACACGGGCATCACTGGTGTTTTCCTTGAAGCGCTTTCAATTCTAGACCCTGTGGAAACAAACACAAAGAGAAGATACTACACTCCTCCAGCCGGCACCCCCTTGGGGCTTAATTCTCTGCCCCACCAGGGATACAGTTTGGTCCCTGGTATGCGCCCCCCCCCCCCCGCCCCGATGGAGAGTCTCTTCCATCTAGGACTCCTGTTTAACCCGATCAATTTGATGAAGGTCTACGCCTGCCCTCTGGAAGCCCGGAGGACAAGCTTCCGCCCCTGCAAGGCCTGTGGAACATTGGCACCCAGCTGGCATTTCTGCCAACGTGCCTCTACCCCTTGCTTGGGAGTGTGGAGAGGAGCAGGGTCGGATCCCAGCCGCCGCTCCAGCTGTGGGGGCCCGGCCACCCGATCAATGCCCCCAGCTCAGCCCCCTCATCGGTAAGATGCAGAGGGTGAGATCCTGCCTTCACTTCCTTCCCCTCTGTAGACTGCAAGTCCTTCAAGGGTGGGGGAGGAGATGTTGCTCATCCCTGGGCCAATGTAAGTTGCTGTGACTATCAGAGAAAAAGATATTGAACAAAGATTGTTTTATTAGTATCACAAAAGACTAACCCTGTAGTTACTGAAAAGTTAGCTATAAGCTGTCTCCTATGCCACAGGGTGAGAGCACGTTGCTACCAAACACTCTGACACCCAAAAGCCTGGGTTCAAACCCACCCAGCTCAACGACCTACGTGCTGTGTGGCCTTGAGCAATGATCTGACCTCTCTGTGAATAATAATAGTGATGATCTCATCTAGGGGGTTGAATCATGCAAGGGGCTTAGAACCGTCCTGGTAATACAGACTCACAAACCCTGGGTGGCTGTCTGTCATTATTCCTACAGCTGCTCAGGGAAGGGTGGGGCTCATCCCTTTCAGCCAATCACCTTTTCCAAAACACCTGCTGCTTTTGCCTGCAAAGCTCAGAGGGGCAGGGCCACCCTTCCTGCTGCACCTCCCAGAGCCCCCAGACCCATGCTGGGTCCCCCACCCCTCATGGGATCCACAGAGGGAATTCCAATGAGCCAGTGGTTAATTGAAACACAACTCTTTGAAGCCAGTGAGTGACACCAGGATCCAACCTTCACCTCCCAACTGTGTTTATGGTGCAACTTTAGGCTCAGACAAAATATCAATTAAGTGAGGCTAACAACCACTTTCTCAGCAGGAAAGATATAATTGGACGGGATTCGAGGTCCCTCTGGGGCTAACTCAGGACACTTGAACTTGGTGCATTTACTGAGCAGAACTTTATCTCAAACGAATCTGATGTACGGAGCCCCTCCCGTATACCAAGCCTCAGGTTAGCTTCTTCAGATACTTAATTGTCCCAAGAGCTGCAGCTGAAGGTTCCGGTCAGTCCTATGAGCACTTGTGGAGTATGCGTGGCCCTGGTGTAGCATGGTGGTTAAGCTGAAAGTTCTGGAATCGGGTTGCTGGCTGTGAGCTGCAGGTGCACTGCCTAACTAACTAAGTGACTGGGGCAGCCGACTTCCCCTCTGGAAGCTCAGCTTTCTCCTTGGGAAGTGGGGGGAACACCTGTGCCTGTGGGTGTAAAGTAAGAAGGCTCATGCCGAGTGCTCGGCACCCACTGTATTCAGCGGCGTCACTGAACGCCGTCTTTCAGGTGACCGGAGGACAGTCCAGAGGGGCCCGGCCCTGCGGATGGAGGCATGATGGAGGTGTAGTCCCCAGCTCTGAGAGGATGGTCGTGGTGGGAAGATGGCGAAGTGAGCCTGGAGCACTGGCTCACACTGACCTGCTGTCACAGGGGAGGACACTGAGGCCCAACAGGGCTCAAGTGACTTGCCCAAGACAACCCACCCCTCCCCCGTGCCTTAACACCAAGTGGAGGTCCCAGGGCTGCCTTCATGTGCTTCGTGCTGCCTGGTCTGGTCCCCCATCACACGTGTCCTCCCCCTCTGATCCCTCCCCCACACCAGAGCCATGTGGCATTTGCAGAACCCCTTTGGGGAGACCCTGACTGCTTGAGGAAGTTATGCTTCCAGTTGGCCCACTGGCTGAGTCTGCGAGTCCTCAGGGCGTGCTCGAGGCCAGGAGCCCCTGGGCCTGGTGGGCCTGCCTTCATCTGGAGGTCTTGGTCTTGCACGCTGCAGTCGGTGGGGCCCTTAGCTCCACTGCTGTGGCATCGGGCAGCCTGGGGGCTGGGGAGGCACTCTGGGAGGAAGCCGATAGGGGTCAGCGGGGCTGGGGCTGGGTGGGAGCCTGAGAAGGGGACTCAAAAGAAACATAGGGGGACAGTATCCCGTGCGTGCTGCTGCCTGGGCCCTGTCAGCCGCTGCCACGGCCACCTGCAGAGTGATCGGTGGTGTGTGGGCGACTCAGGGATGCTTCCATGGAGTGGTGGTGAATAAGACAAAGGGAGCCCAATGAGCAGGGCAGATGCCCGAGCCTGGGGGCAGTGGCGCAGATACGTCTGGTTAAATTCAGCCACTGTAGCTGGAAAGGCACTGAGCTCTGTGTGTGTGTGTGTGTGTGTGTGTGTGTGTGTGTGTGTGTGTGTCCCTGTCCCAAGTGCCTCCTTCCAACAAGCAACGCTGAGCCCTAAAGGGTTTTAAACAGGGTGGTGACATGACCTGTCAAGCGTGGCTCCCTGTGCCCTCCTGGTGGGGCTGGCCTGAGAATTCATGCCAACCTCCAGCAGGGCCCCCAGGCCCTGGGAAGCGCTTTCTAAAGGCCAGTTCTCCTGCGGTGGAGAAGTTTTGTGTGCCCAGGTCAGTCTGCGAAGAGGAGAGACCTCCCTTCCGTTTGGACCCCTTGGGAAGGTGCTCCCTGGTCTGGGGAGCCTTGAGCAGTGCTCTGGGAGTTCTCGGCGCCCAGCTCTCGGGGAGGTGCTTGCCCCAGGCTGAGCCCTGTGGGAGGAGCAGGAGAACAGAAACAGCCTGGGGACACAAACGCACAAACAAACCCACAAACAAGGGATGTGTTTGTCACGGAGAGAGAAAGGGCCCATTCAGCCCGGGGCCCTGACGCCCCAGTGCTTCCTCTGCTCCTAGAGCTCCGGGCAGCTCTCCCATCTGTCCCGGGGCCCGGCTTCCCGGGAGCCACCTGTGAGTCCTGGCTGCTGGGATGCAGGCCTGACACTTCCCAGAGTCAGTCAGGGTGGGGGCAGCTGCACTTTGCACAAATGCTCCGGGGTGGGCCCATCTGAGAGGCTGAGGCTCCTGCCTCATGCCCGGGTGGGGTCTCCTTTTCGTCTCTTGGCCCCCTCCTCTCTCTTCCTTCACCTCTGAAGCTCTAGGGGGCAAACAGGGGGCCTGATGGCTAAAATGGAGAGCATTTTTCCAACCACCTTGGAGGAGCAGGAGAAGGTCAAGTAGTACTTGCGGGGTAGCCACCCTGTGCCAGGCCCTTTGCTGAGCCTTCTCACCCCCACTCCTGACCGAGAACGAAGTTGTAAGAAGAGATTGGGGCGTGAACAGGTACAGGGGGAAGACCACGGAGAGACAGGGACAAGATGGCTACCTCCAAGCCAAGGAGAGAGGCCTCTGAGGACACCAGCCCTTGCTTGATCCTGACTTCTACCCTCCAGAATTCAGATTCTAAAATTCTGTGGTTTAAGCCACCCAGCCTGTGCTATTTTATCATGGTGACCTTACAGACTAACACAGGTAGTGTATACTGTTTTCCCCACTCCCCCGACCTACGAACGGACTCTCAGGAAGGTCACATCTCCTGTCTGAGGTCACACAGCTGAGACGTAAGAAGATGGGGTTGGTAACTGAGGTCGGTCTGAGTCGAGTCGTGTGCTTTGCCACACAGCACTGGACAGAATATTCTTCTCTAATACCTTTTCTGGGTTTGTTTCCGAGATGTATTTTCTAACTACATCTCTGCAGGGTAAGCATGTCAGGGGGAGGGAGTGGGCACTGAGCCTGCCTAGAGGGTACGTGCGTACCCTGCCCCTGGGAAGCCCCTGCAGAACCACGGGCAGTGGGCTTGCTGCCCACCAGGCCCTTGGCCTTGAAGCTGGGACAAGCTCAAGGCATTCTGTGTGCATTCTGTTGTATTTTCTAAATAGTCTTGGTCTTTAGAGGCAGTGACCTTTGGAGACAGAAAGAAAAATGCAAACTATTCCAAAGACTGAGTAATCTGAAAAGTCAGCTCTAGACCAGGGAACTGCTTTTGCTTGAAGAGTCAGATCGCAACTCTGTTAGGCTTTGCAGGCTGGACAGTCTCTATGGCAACTACTCAACTCCACCATTGTGACTAGAAGCTGCCATAGAGACTACGGAAATGAGTGTGGCCGTAGTCCAATAAAACTTTATTTATAGATACAAAATTTGCATTCAACATCACTTCGCTGTCAGGAAACTATTCTTTTTCTTCTGGTTTTTTTCCTGCCTCTTGAAAATGTGAATGTCATTCTTAGCCGGCAGGCCCTGGGAGAACAGGCATTGGGCTGGATTCGGGTTGTAGTTTGCCAGCTGCTGGGTAGGTAACTGCATGAACATTTCTGGGAAGCGATTTTAGACCCTTAGAGCTGGGAGGGTCTAGTGGTCAAGGTCATCCTACCTTGGCCGACAGATGGGGACATTGAGGTTCAGTGTGTGAAGTGACTTCAGGACCCTGAGTTCTTGGGGTCCAACTCCCATCTCTGGTCCCCTGGTCTAAGCCCCATCCCCACCCTGAGGGCCCAGGTCCCACCGTGAGAGTGATGGTACCTCTTTGCAAAATAGGGTTCACTGTCTCAGCACCTGATGAAGTCCCAGAACATGCACCTCGGGGTCAAGTCCTGTGAGTCAGAGGAGGAGCAGCACATAGTAGGTGCTGTGTATGTGTCTGTGATAATAACAGCACACTAACTCTGCACACAAAGCTTGACGAGCATTGTCGCATTGTCTCCACAAATCCTCACGACAGCCCCGTGAGGAGGGGAGTGATGTTATTGGGTCTGCTTTACAGATGAGTAGATCCAAACTCAGAGAGGTTGAGTCACTTTACCAAAGATGCACAGCTAACCCTGGGCCTTGGACCCAGGCCCGACTGGCTCCATAGATGGGTGTTCAGTCTGTGGTGCCATGACAAACCCCCTCTGCTCTGTTGGCCCGCCTCAGGCCAGACGTTGGGCTTTGTAATCCGGGCGCACCGACCATGGGACTGATACTGTAAGTCCATTTCTGTTGTATTCACGGGGCCATTTCTCAGCGGAGGCCGAGAACACAGAACTATGTCACTGGGACACCCCTGGAGGCAAGAGAAGGCCTTATCTATCTGCCACCAGAAACTTGGATGACATCATAGCCTTCCCTGCTGTTCTGTCCAGACCAGTTTAAAATCACTCCTGACAGTCAGATAAGAGAGGCGCATAGAGGGATGCCTGTTGCCTTGTGTTTCCAAAGCAACAGCATGAAATCAACCCAGATGTCAAAATAAGAGCGGGGTTTAATAAACGATCTTCAATCCACACGGCAGAGCACCGCACCGCCGCTGACGTGAGACCGAACGTAAGTGTGGTTACTGCGTTGAAAAGCTGGTTGGTGTATTCATAGAGAAAACTGGTTATACAATCATGGATCTGGTAAAATCTCATTTAAGTGAAAAATGAATGTATGTGAGATGTACATGCATGGAAAAAAATGTCTGGAATTTTACCCACCAAAATGTTGACACTTGTACTTTGGGCTCATTCATTCATTCATTCACCCAACTAACATGTATCCAGTACCTCCTATGTGCCAGGAAGCAGAGTAAGTGCTGGGGCCACAGCAGAAAATGCAAGAGAACATTGCTAGGATGATGGGTGATGTTAAAATTTGTAAATAGACTTTATTTTTTAGAGTAGATTTAAGCCCACAGCAAAACTGAGCAGAAAGAACAGAGATTTCCTATGTACCCCCTGCTCCTACATGCACAGACCCCCCAAACACTATTACAGCACCCCCACCAGAGCGGTACACCCATACAAACCTGGGGTGACACAGCGCTGTCGCCCAGAGTTTACAGTTTACATCAGGTGCACTCGGGGTGTTACACAGTCACTGGGCTCCCACAAATGTTTGCACTGCCATACATGGTAGTTTCACTGCTGTGCTCAGCCTAGTATCCCCACTCTCCCCCCAATCCTGACAACCACTGACCTTTGTACTGCCTCTTCCGGAATGTCATACGGTTGAAATGTGACAGTACGTAACCTTTCCAGATTGATTTCTTCCACTTAGTGGCATACATCTAAGGTGCCTCCATGTCTTTCTGTGGCTGGATGACACATTTCCTTTTAGCGCGGAATAATATTTCATTGTCTGGATGGACCACAGTTTATCCATTCACTTACTGAAGAACATTTTATCAATGTAAAACACATTGAGGTATTTTTGTCTCTTTATTTTATACTAACTCTGTGAAATCCAGTGTATGTTTCACAGGGCCAGTACATCTCATTTTGGACCCTAAGTTTTCATCTGACATACTTGATCTGTATTTAGAAATCACAAAATTTGCAGTTGAAACAGTAAGAGTCACATCGCCAGCTTATTTCAAACACTTTTAAAAGTTTTCCAATATCTGAATTGTATCAGTTTTTATATTTTCATTTTAATTTATTAAAAATGAAACCAAATTTATAACTCAGTTCCTCAGTTGGTCTGGTCACACATCAAGTGCCTAAAATGAACCGCATGCGGCTGGTGGCTCTCAGATTGGCATAGGGTTCTAGCACTTCACTCATTCATTCATTCATTCACCACATACTCCTTGGGAGGTCCCTGCCCCACGAGCACCCTAATAAGGGGCTGTCTTAGGACACATCATGATGCCCCTTCTCTCCCACACCAGTGACTTCTCTTCCCTGTGCCTCAGTTTACCTTCCTGTAAAAGAGTGAAAGGGAGTGGAGTCTGCCAGTGACCCCCAAAGGGCCCGCCCGACTACAGCAGGGGACAGGCTGAGCTGAGTCCTGGGGTCAGGCTGAGCTGAGTCTGGATCTGAGTTTCTTTGCAGTCGTGGCCCCTCTTGGTGCCTCAGTTTCCCCACCCAGCCCTGGCAGGGTTGCAGGAGCTGGCTTGCGTGGCGTCTTCAGCACTGCAAACTCCCAGCCCTGCACAGGGGCCCTGGGAGTGAGACCGAGCAGAGACAGGCGTGTGAAGTCCCCACTGAGCCAGGGGAAAGGAACAGGAGGGAGGGGCAGGGACAGAACAAAGCCCAGGCCCCAGCAAGTGCAGGTGACAGGAGGCACGTTCAGGCCGGGGAGGGGTTGCCCCACCCCTCCCGCCCTCCCACCCCTCTGCCCTCCCTCCTCCCTCACCCCCTGTGGCCGCAGCCGGGAATCTTGCAGGAGGCTTTGCTCAGGAGGCGCTGAGTCACGTCTCGGCCTTGAAGGATTCCTGGGAGGGGTGTGAGGCTCGGCACGTCCAGATTGGGGTGGGGAGAAGGAGGGTGGCTCTGAGCACCAGTTCCTCGCAGTGGAGCAAAAGGCACCAGCTGAGGGCCTTCTTGGGGTTCAGCACCCAGAGCCTGCCGCAGGCCCCCTGGAGCTCTCAGTTCCATGAGGCAGACAGACATTTCATCCCAAGGCACAGGGAGGTGGGGGCCAGGGCCGGCCATGCGACAGTGGTGACCCTGACCCCTGACCCTTGCTCTTTGCTCTGCCGTTTGCAAGTCTGCAAAGTGGGCACAGGAACACCTGCTCTGCTCTGCCCGTTCCAGACTGCTAAGGGCAATGTCCTGCACGTGGGCCAAAGACCTCCCTAAAGTCAGATGGATAGGCTGGGCAGAGCCTGGGGGGCTGGAGGGGAGCCCCAGGAGGCAGGAGGATGGATGCTTGGGGTCTCTGTATCCCACCCTCTCCTTAGTTCGCTGCTCTGCCAAATGGGCACATTCTACCTGCCTCCGGTGGCACAGTGTCTGGAGATGGTGGATGTGGAGGCTGCAGGACCACCCGGGTGGCCTTACTTGACAGTGTGCGTGTCGCTGTCAATCACACTCATCTTGCTTCTTCGCATGGTTTTGCGTGTTTCGTCTCTAGACGCTCAGCTGCAGGAGGCCAGGGGCCCTGCTTGGCCTTGTTTCCCGCCGTGTCCCCAAGTCCCGGCCTTAACGAGCCCCCGGGAAATGTGTGTAGAGTGGAAGAAAGGGAACGAGTGGCCAAGGGCACGCTGGGAGGAGCTGTTGTCCCAGGAGGTCTTGTGGACGTTTGCTCGTGTTGCTGTTTAATGGAGGAATGACTCAGAGGAACAGGCCCGAACGCACACATCCCAGGTGGGTCTTCCATGTTTTTATACCACGAATCCGCACCCCGACCAAGACAGCCCGATTCCCCGTCCTGGCCGATATCCCGCACTTCCCCAAGCCGTTACCCCAATTCTGACCTCTCCCTCCATCACGCAGCCTTTTCTTGAACTTCACATAAGAAGAATCACGTGGGGATCTCCTGGACTTCATTCATTCCTGAGCTCCTGCCCTGCTGCTCACAGGAGGAGGGCACCCACCTTGGCTTCCACCATCTCATTTAACCCTCACAAGGTACCGGGGACTTGAGTGTCACTAGTCCCATTCACAGCGAAGGACATCGAGACTCCGACGAGCCTCGTAACGTGCTCAGTGTCACACAGCCAGGCGGTGCCAAAGCCAGCTACAGCATCTGGTGTGGCCTGGCCGCGCTGCAGGGCCTGCACACCATGGCGCAGGTGTCAAAGGGGTTCTGCAGAAAGTCATCTAACGGCACAGGGTGATCTGATCACAGAGCCCTAAACGGGCAGGTGTAAGACTTCTTCAGGAGGTTTCTCTCCGCCTCACACCAGCCCTGTCCGGTTGTTTCAGCGCCTCTAGGTTCACACGCCTTTGAAATACCCGCCCCCCCCCCCCGCCCACCCCAAGAGAACACGTAATCTCGTTAGGTGTCCGGGGATGCAATCCCCACCTTGCTCTCTCCCACCTCCATTAAACTTCCTTCATTGTTGTCCCCTCCTCGCTTCCCGATGCATAAAAGAAACTGCAAACCACTCACTCCGGAGCCTGGAGAGCTCGCTTCCCGGTCGTGGCCATCGGTTTGGCTCAAATACAATCTGTAAGAATTCTTTACGGGTCTGGACGTTCTCACCTCCGAGAGCCCCGGCGTGGTCCGGGGTCCCAGGAACAAACGCAGGCTCTGCCCTCCCGGAACCAGGTTCTGCAAAGCACCGGGAACCAGGGCCAACCCGGGGCAGGGCCGAGCCGGGGAAAGGGGGTGCCCAGGGAGGCACGCTGACCCCAGGTCACCCCTCTCTCCTGCGTCGGTGACCTCCAGCCTTTCCCTCCTTCCTCTTTTGCTCCTATCCCCTCCTCCTTCTTTCTTTCTCCTTCTCTCTCTCCCCTGATGCTCCCCAAAACCTCTGAAGTTTCTGGGGCCACAGCCCGTCGTTTCACGGCTGCCAGGGCCTCAGCCTCGCTGTTCCTGGGTGAAGAACTGGCTACCAAGCAGTGAAATCATTTTGAAAACCTTTCACCGCGTGGACACTGGGGCTGGAACTACAATGACTATAATCCTGGGCAGAGAGTGATAAGGATCTTGGAGATAATAGACTTCCTAAGTCAAGGTCACGGCTCTTGGGTGTCTCCAGCTCCCCGGGACGGAGGCATGAAGAGGTAACTAGGCGGCTGAGATAAGGGTGTGGTGCAAGGACGGTGTGAGCTGCAAAGGAAGCGAACGCTTTGCCCCGAGCCCACGGGAAGCGCCCAGGAGGAGGGGCCTCGTGACCGGGCTGGCTGGGAGTGCTGGGGCTGGGGGAGCAGAGAAGGCGTGGCGAGGGCCGTGCCAGGCTCAGGACAAGCAGAGCGGCGGTGCCGACGCACGGAGTGGACTGACGCGGGGCAGAAGTGTCTGTAACGCCGGGTCTGTGGTGAGGAAGTGTGGGTTCCGTGTTCTTTACTGCCCCATACTTTCTGGCTGTCTTGGTCGTATGACTTTACTCTCTGAGCGTCTGGGAAATTGGGGACAATCTTACTTCTGCTCAAGGCTCCTGCTGGAGTCAGGGTGTGGGGGGCTGAGCGTGCAGCAGGCCGCTGACGGGAGCTCTGCTGCTCTCAGGGGTTGCATTTCTGCTGGGGCTCGCTGTCCCCCACCCCAGGAGAAAGCCCCCTGTGCCAGGGTCTTCTCCAATGTCATGGCCTGCCTGCAGAGACACTGTACGGGCCTCAGGACTCCCAGAGCCCTCGGACCTCTTCGCATCTTAAGGAATGATGGCAGCTACTTTATACGTGCAGCTACAGTCAGGAGAGTGGGTGCTGTCTATGCCGTATCTGTGACCCTCAGAAGAACTCTGCAAACTGAGGTTATCACCCCCACTTTATAGATGAGGAAACTGAGGCACAGGGACAAGCCCTGTGCCCTGGGTTGCCCAGCGAGTAAGGAGTGCAGCTTGGATTCAGACTCAGCCCTATGTCTGGGCACAGGGGCCCCTCAGTAAACAAGGCCTGAATTTGAGCATTAGACCCTCCGGGCAGTGGGACAGACCGGGTGGTCCCGACCGCTCCCTGACAACCCTTGCACTGCTGATCCTTGATGACCTTCAGCAATGGGACACTCAGTTAGGAAACCCAAGTTCCGGGCGTGGCGGTGGCATCCGAGGGACCTGGAGGGAAGTGCCCTTCCGGGCCTGGGAGCCCCCATCAGCAGTGCTGTGGTGCCCGCACTGCAGTGAGCAGACCCTGCCCCCGGGGAGTGGGTAGGCTGAGCAAACGTTTATGGCAGGCGGGGTACCTGCGGCCAAGACAAGCACGTCAGGAGCCTGGCCCAACCCTAGAAAGCAGGTCACGGGAGGAAGGAGCAAATTCCTCTCGTTTTGTTTTGAATGAGGGTGGAGGAGGAAAGGGGGGGTGCAACGTGTGGAGAGGTGGGTGCAAGGCACCCTGTGAGGAGGGCAGCTGCTCTCCGCCGGGTTCTTGAGGGGAGGGGGGTCAGGTGGTGGGTGGCAGGACTAGGGGCTGCGCGATCATCGGGAAAAGCGGCCCCTGTCTCTGCCTGGAGTGGAAACTTGCAGAAGCTTCCCACCCCCCCGGGGCAGGGCGGACTCTAACTTGCACACCTCTCCTTCCTGGCCTGCTGCCCCGTCCCCTGATCCCCGGGCTGTGCACTCTCTCCGGTGGGCACCCTGGGCCGTGACGCCAGGCCTCGCACTGCACACACACTGTTTCGTGGTCTCCCTCCAGCTGTCCATGTTACCTGGGACACGCCTGCTCAGCAAGCCACTGCTGCCACCACTCTGAACCCCGGCCCGAGAACAGGGAGGCTCCAGGACTCCCCAGGTGGAGCCTGTCCCTTCACCACGAGGACAGCGGAAAGTGCACCCCAAGAACTACAGACCTCCTTGGGCCCGTCTCAAGCGGCCATACCGCCTCGGAAGAAAACAGTATGGGGACACCCTGAGCACGACAGGTCTGAGCTGCCTCCTTGCACTCCCCACCGCGCTGCGTGCACCCGAGTCAGCCCCACAGCTGTGACGGGAGGAAGAGAATCCAGGCGCCCCGACGAGGGGGTGGCAGGCCACTCAGTGGGCAGGTGGCAGCATCATGGTGTGACCCCATCTGGATTCAACCCTTCCTCCTCTGCCTGGGGCTGCAGGTGCAGAAGGGACCCTTGGAGCCGTTCCCTGAGCACAGGGACGTTGGAGGAGTCGCACTCTGCACACCTATTGAAGGACACGTCTCCGTGGCAGTCTTGTAAAATCAAAATGATCCTTGGAAAGCTTTGAAGTTGCCCCATCAAAAGAAGTCTGGGACAGAGCACGCTGGGCAGTGGCATGCAGGTGTCTGCCCGCCAGGCCAGCTGCCATCACCCTGCCTGGAGTCCCCCTGCAGGCTCCTGCACTGGGCCTCCCTGTGTCCCCCCGTATCTCCTTGGGCCTATTGCCTGCTTTTAACACGGAACATCCCACATTCCAGGAATCCTCTCTACCCTGGGCAAACTGGGACAGCTGGTCACCTGACACCATAGCTACTCAGTGTCAACACCAAGTGACCCCCAGGACCCCATGGGAACTGATGCCATCCATGCCCGTTCCAACACGACGACCTCTCTGACCTCTTCTGCCCCCTCTCCCCGTGCCCCCACGCCCCCTGCTCCCCTGCTGGTCCTTGACTACACATTTCTCCCTTGGGGCCTTTGCACCTGCCGTTACCTTACCTAGAATTGTTTTCTCCTGTGCATCCACACTGCTTCCTCCATCACTTCCTTCTGCTCCCTACTCACAGGCACCCTTATCAGTGAGCCCCGCCCTGCTGTGTAAACCTGCGGCTCCCACCCCCACCCCGACGGAGCATACCCGCCCAAGATGGCTGCCTGCGAGCCCGTCCACGCCTGCGCACACCTGCCACGCCTACCACCCAGAAGGGTCGGGGTTCTCCCTCCCCGGAGGCGGGGCTGGCCTTGAGCTCCTCCCACCAGGGGAATGGGGTGGACATGGGGTTGTGCCTGTCCAGGCCTGGCCTTGTAGGCTTCCCATGTCTTCCTTCTTTTTTTGTTTTTGTTTGTTTGTTTGTTTGTGGTAGTTCCCTGGCTGGGAATGGAACCCAGGCCGCAGCGTTGAGAGCACTGAAGCCTAGCCACTACACCACCAGGGAACCCCCGCCCCCAACTCCTCCTTCTTGAAAGCCAGCTGACATGTATAACGTGGGACGCTCCCGAGGCCGCCATGTTGTGAGGGAGCCCTCGCTAGCCTCTGTGGGGGGCACTTGGCAAGAGAGAGGTGCCCCAGCAGCCCTGACTGTTCCAGCCACCTCTGATGAGGGGCCAGATGGGTGGGAGAAGACGCCATCAGCGTAGCCCCAGCGGGCTCCATGTGGAGCAGAAGAACCACCCGGCTGAGCCGAGCCAGTGTGACGGAATTGTGAGACGTAACAAATCGATTTCATTCTAAGCGATCACATTTGAGGATTTGTTGTGCAGTAATCGGTAACTGAAAAGCTTTCTTTTGGAGTCATCGCATGCCCATATGCAATAGTGTATGTGTGTATGTGTGTGTGCGTGTGTGTGCGTGTGTGTGTGTGTGCGTGTGTGTGTGTGTGTGCGCGTGTGTGTGCGTGTGTGTGAGCGTGTATGTGTGTGTGCGTGTATGTGTGTGTGCGTGTATGTTTGTGTGCATGTGTGCGTGCGTGTGTGTGTGTATGTGTGTGTGTCTGTGTGTGAGCATG
>PVJL010011839.1:0-40450 GCA_004026885.1 Lyroderma lyra | reverse complement strand
CTGCAACTTTACTATATTCGTTAATTGTTTCTAATAGTTTCCTGGTGGAATCTTTGGAATTTTTTATATAAAGTATCATGTCATCCGCAAATAGTGACAATTTGACCTCTTCTTTCCCAATTTGGATACCTTTGATTCCTTTCTCTTGCCTGATTGCCATGGCTAGAACTTCCAGTACTATATTAAATAACAGTGGTGACAGGGGGCATCCCTGTCTTGTTCCTGATTTTAGGGGAATAGGTTTCAGCTTTCACTCATATGCAGAATATAAAACTGAAAGCAAAGAAAAAAAGAAATGAACAAACAAATAACCCATGGACACAATCGATAGTTTAATGCTTATTTGGGGACGAGTGGGTTAGGGAGGGGAGAAAGGGGAGGGAGTGGGAGAGGAGGGGGGAAGCTAAATATAAGGTGATGGAAAGAGAAGTCACATTAGGTGGTGAACTTATTATACAACAAGTTGACAATGCACTGTAGAATTGTATGCCTGAAACCTATGTAATCCTTGCTAACAGATGTCACCCCAATAAGTCTAACAATAAAAATGAATTAAAAAAAATAAAATAAAATAAATAAAATTCTTGATCCAGGCACCACCTAATAAAAAGCTGTGCGTTCTTACCTCCTTCCTTCACCCCTACTGGGTAATGAAATGGTCTCAGAATCCACACAAAAACTCCCTCTCAAATAAGCAGGGGAGGCAAGGGAAAGGGTGTTGAAAGCAATAGAGCCCTGCAGAGAGGGGAGGGGAGAGGACAGAGAGCAAGACAAGGGCAGAAACCAATAGGGACAGAGGGGAAGAGAAGGAAGAGGGGACAGGGAAAGGAGAGCTCCGAAAGAGGGACAGAAGCATATGGCAGGTATCAATTATTTACCATTTATGTACCGTAAAAAAAATGCACTTTAACTACAGGAAGAGCACCAAATCCACTCAATAACCATTTAAAAGCATATGGAAATGAAAGGCGGCCATTTAAAGGGCTGTAATAAATGTGCAATGCTCTTTGTAATGCCCCTGAAAGAACACAAGTGTTAAGCCTTGGTAAATCACACGTAAAAGTAAGTGTAACATAAAAACAAAATTAGGCATACAAATAACCTCACACATAGGCATTTTTTTAAAAGTCTTTCAAACAGTTAATTAGAAAAGCCTCTAAGGAACATTCCTTTTCTTCTCTCATGTTCTCTTAACAATGGAGCTAAGCAAACGGCAGGAACAAATAAACACAGATCCGGGCAATGCATAGAAGGCCGTCGTTAAGTGGCCGCCCCGGGAAAATAGGGGGTGGGGGGTAAATAGAAGGCACCGCCACAACTGTCCCCTTCACTTGTCATAGAACTGATTGAAACCTTTTAAACAGGGTCACAAAAATCTAGATGGCTCCATAGGCGTTGCTTCCCAATTGCACGTTGTAACACCTTCAATGTTCTCTTTGAATGCAAGAAGCCAGCCAGAAAGCCCGATGAACTGCACGCGCTCAGTCTGCGTTAACATCTGCTGCCCGCATGTTCCGCCCTTCCAGGGGCTAGGGGAAGAACACTTTTCCTCCTTCCCTTCTAGGTTCTTTGGCCGGTCTAATAATTAAATTGACATAAAACAGACTAACAGGAGAAGCCTTTAATTTCATAACGTGGGCACTCTTAGAAATAGGAGACTCAGAGAAGCGACCAAAGCAGCTTTTGCACCTTTAGACAAGGAAACAATACATTTGTGACGTATTGACAAAGGGGTTTGGACTTGGGGTAGTAAATGAGTAAAGAAGTAACAAGGTCTGTTTGTACAGCCGTTTCAGCACCGAGTTTGCTATCTCTGGTGATAGGACGCCTTCCACCCTCATGTTACAGGGAGGGTATCTGTCATATGGGAGATTTACCTCCTGCTTTCAGGGCACAGGAGAGGGAGGGGGTCAGAGTGCTTTTCTTCAACTAGCTGTTTCTTAAGTAACTTTAATTCAAAATAATCAATATGACAAAGTGGCACATTTGGGGGTGGCATATTCTGGTCCCCTTCAGGGGAGAGAATGAAAAAGAGAGTTTTGCTCCAAGGAGACTGTAGCCATTAGATACCAGATTAAAGTGGGGGACTGGGGAGTGGGTTGCGCTGCTGGCCAAGTTTGGAGTGTTGCGGCCTGCAAGATCCGCATCAACCTTCAAATGGCAAACAGGAGTTCTCCCACCAGTCAGCAGCAGCAGCACATGTCTTCTTCACCCTTTCCAGTCGGCCCCCACATCTTTGTATTTGGAGCGCAGCATATGGCACCTACATAATTTCATGAATGTTGCAGCTTGGGGTGCCCCAAGAAGCTGACTCTGAGACAGAGAGATGAGTGTGCAGGGCATTTTTAGGAAGTACTCTTGGGATCCAACGCCTGAGAAGGGGAGAAAAGAAAGCAAAATTGGGCGAAAGGAGAACATGCACTGCAATGCAGTTTCAGTGGACATCTCAGCCGACTCTTTGGGAAGTTCTGAGGATGGCCTGATGGCTCAACAGTGTCCCATTGGGTGAGGTGGCCAGGCTCTGCCCCTTCATCGGTCGGTCATTGGGTGCAGCGGGCCAGGAAGGGGGCGTGGCCTCGTCAAAGCTGCTCTCTGCCTCAGAGACGACCCGGAAGAGGCTGACGACTAAGCCTACTGCCTGCAGCCCCGTCAGAACTTCAGTCCTGAAAGAGGATCTGAGCAGCACGTTTCCACGTCCACCACAACAAGCAAAGGCCTTCTCGGGTTTATCTATTCATTCAGAAAACGTTCGGTGCATCGTTTTAATGTGCACAGCGATGATCTATGATGACTGATTACTTTAATGCCATCAGAGACAGAGCACAAGGTTTTCTCTTACTGCCTCTCCCGAATCTCTGTGACGCAGTACTGTATCAAAGACACACCTGCCCATTTTACACACAGAAAAACTGACAGTGGATAGAAAAGCCATCAGCCAGAGTCCTTTACAGACAAGCCCCCCCCGCCCCCGTATTTCAAAGAAAGAAAGCCACTCGAGGAGACGATAGCAGAGCTTGCCTAGAAATGTAAGCAATCCACTGACATGAGTTTACAGAAATGGAGAGATCTAGCTAATGAGAACATTTCCTGGAGCTTCAGATTCTTTCCCCCTCCCTGTCTTTTTTTCTACCATTGCAGATGCCAGAGGGAAAGATTTAGTCCACAAATTATACTCTGACCTCATTTTCTAAATTTTATTAAAAACAGTGTTTTTCTCTTTTATCAGAAAGTTTCTGTTTCAACTCTGATAAAGACACTCCTGGGTCGGTCTTATTAGCCAATAAGTAACCTGCTACTGTTCACACTGACTGTAATCAAGCCTAAGCCACTGTCCTAACAAAATACCTAAGTGTGCCACCGACCGCCAGTGAGCACCCCGCGTGTGTCATTTTACTTAATTAATAAACAGGATGAAGGTTTCAGAAAAGGAAGAAATTTGATTATGTAGCACTGTAATGGCACTCAAGTCTCCTGTAAAGACTGAGTGGGGTCTGCCCTCCTTAAAACCTCCATTTGCTCCACTATTGTACCACAGAAATGTCAGCTAGAGTCCCCACCCCCCCATCCCCACCCGAGGTGACCTTTAGCTGCATCTCTCAGTAATACTAAACCATTAGTCATGCCTGGGTCAGTGATGTGTCAATAACAGAATAATTATTGAAGAAAGCCTTAAGAGAAAGGACAGCAGTCTCGGTTCAGAATTAGCTCGACCCAAACCGGCACTATGGCTTGTTGAATAAATGAATGGATGTCGGATAAATGGCCCCTTTACATCTGGAGGCCTATAGGCTGTTGATTCCATTAATCTAGTGGGTTATTTGTGGGTGCTAAACACCATTTTAGACCAGTAAGTAGCATGGCTTTTACTCTTGCTGACTGCAACCCACTCTTCTCTAGTAGAACAAATTTACTGTACTTAATGGTTCTGGCATTTTAAAAGGAAGTCAGTCAGCAGAGCTGCTTGGAACACCTGTACTTTTTGTAGGGCACTGGACGCAATGAAGAACCTCTCCCCACAAACTAAAGAGACAATCTTGAACTTAGAAATGTCGCCAAACCATGCTAGACCTCTGACAGAAACTGAACAGCAAGGTGCTAATAAAAGAAATGAGGGACAACGAGAGAGGTGTATGGTTTAACAGTTAAAGTCAGGAACCCAGAGACAGATGCAAACACAGAAAGGACACCAAGTGAAGATGGGAGTTATGCTGCCACAGCCACAGAACTATTAGAAGCTAGAGAAAGGTCTGGAACAGATCCTTCCTGGGCACCTTCAGAGGGAGCATTGCCTTGCTGACATCTTGATCTAGGACTTCTAGCCTCTAGGCCTGTGAGACAATAAATTTCCATTATTTAAGCCACTCAGTTCATGGTACTTGGTCACAGCAGCCCTAACAATCTAATACACCAGGGTAATTACTTGCAGACAGCAGGCTTTGTAGGGAGTTGTGTCCTCATCATTTATTTGTTATCTTATCTTGGGCAAGTTGCTTAAACTCCTTGTTCTTCTATTTCCTATAATATCAAGATAATAATACATGGCTTACCTACCTCACATATTTATCTTGGGAACCAAACTTTACATATGCAAAAGCACTTTCCAAACTCTAACAGAGCATTATTCACATTACTTATGACATTGGCATGTCCTATACAACATTTTACATGGTAGAACCTCCCACCCCTAATTTGTGGGCATGAGCGTACATGCGTGCACACACACACACACACACACACACACACACTTCCTGATATCCCAGAACTGTGACTTTTTGGTCTCTTGTCATCCCTTGTTGATACAATGCTATCTTCACTGTCACCATTCCCCACCCAAATGTGTCACCACCAAGAACCATTTGGAGTACTGTATTAATTAGATTCCTGCAGACACAGAAATCAACTTTGGCTTATTTAAACAGGAAAATAACTTATTATAAGATATTGGGTAGCTCATAGAATAGCCAGTAGGATCAAACAACCAGGCTAGGGGTAAGCGAGCCAAAACTTGGGCAGCAGAGCTAACCTGAGAAGACATCACTGAACACAGACAGACACTACTGCTTACATCTCCAAAGCCAAGTGATGAAACTGATGAGAGCACTAGAACCTTGCCACACTGCCTCTTAAAACAGGTCAGGGGCTGCTGCCACCAGGTGTCCCCATGGCTCCTGCTTCTTGGCACCTTCTAGCTCTAGTGTCTAGCTCTGGGTGGATGAGTCTGATTAGCAGAGCCCAGGTTATGTGTCTGTGTCCTACCTATAAGGGACCCTGGGAAAGTGCTTGGCTTCTACTGTAGGAAGCAGGCTCAGTCACCCCCAAGACTCATAAGGTAGTGAATCTCCCACACAGAGACCAAAACTTCAGATGTTGGTTGTGAAAACAACTGACAAATGTCTACTTTTTAAGCTGTTGAACATCAGCATACATTATTCATCCCAAGAATCTGTTTTTTAAAAATAATGCTGCTTAACAAAATGTAACTATCCCTCATATAATCAATAAAATGTCTGTCTACTTTATGCCCCCAAAGGGGCCAAAGATCGAAGGTCTCATCAGGTCCTATACCCAGCTCCAAGAGCAAGATCTCTGCGTGTCATTCTCACACTAGTTCCATCATGATCTCTGCCTGATATTCCTAGCCTCTAAATCAGACATGTCTAACCTGTGGCCCAGGATGGCTTTGAATGTGGCCCAACACAAATTCTTAAAACATGAAATTTTTTTCTTGCAACTTTTTTTTTTACCTCACCAGTTATCATTAGTGTTAGTGTATTTTGTGGGTGGCCAAGACAATTCTTCTTCCAATGTGACCAAGAGAAGCTAAAAGGTTGGACACTGCTGCTCTAAACAAAAGGCCTAAGCTAATGCCCACCAATCACCCTATTAGCACAATGGAGGAAACAGAAAGAAGGATGAAGAAAAGAAGAAGAAAATTGAAGTATAAAAACACGCGCTTAACGTTCGAAAAGACGCACTGGTCATGAGTCCATAGGTGGTATATATGAATCTCCCCACCCATTCTAAGTGAGGTATCTTTGCCTTCAGCCAGAACCTTGATTAGAAATTCTTGACCTCTTGGAGTGACCCAGAGTTTTACTCCTGAGGGATCTGAGTCCTTGGAGGACCTATTTGTACAGGATGACTGAGTCTTCCTCTAACTTTTACCACTGCGTGTCCTCCCTCCTCCTTGTGTCCTTCTGTAGCAGTGGTCCCCATCTCCCTTTCAGAGTCAGGATCAGTCAACTCAGCAACACCAAAGCCCCCTCACTGGCCTTTCACCCAGTGCCCTGAGGTTGTAACTGGAGTCTCCAGGTGGGGGTGTTTTCATGAGTGTTTTGGGTTTCTAGGGCTGCTGTAACAAATTGCCAATATTTGGCGGCTTAAAACAACAGAGATTTATTCTTTCGCAGCTCCAGAGATTGTGGAGGCCTTTTCTGGAGACATCTGAAATCAAAATGTCAGCTGGGCCACGTTCTCTCCAAAGATTCCTTGACTTTTCCAGCTCCAAGTGGTTCCAGGTGCTGCTCGGCTATGGCAGCATAACACCACTCTTTCTGCCTCCGCCCTCACATGGCCTCCTCCCCTGGGTGTCTCTGTGTCTTAAATCTCATCTTTATTTCTCCCATATGTACGAGTGCACCACTCACTGGATTTAGGGCCCACCTTATATCTAGGATGGTCTCATGTTGAAATCCTTAACTACATCTGCAAAGACCCTATTTCCAAATAAGGTCACATTCACAGATACTAGAATTTAGGACTTAGGCTTATCTTTTGGAGGGACACAATTCAACCCCATACAATGAGCATCTACATGGAACACAAAAATTCTCTAAGTGTAAGCTTATTCTGAGATTTCTAACCACATTTCTATTCCTCAAACAATCGTCTATTATTCTTGCCAAGTCCCTGCCCAACCTGCAAACCATTACACCTGCTCATGAATCGGGTAAATCCTTAGCTCTTCCCATCCAAAGTGGGCAGTGAGAAGTAGTGAACTAAAACTAAGGTACAGAAAACTCCAAATAGAGGAGGATTGTAAAGAGGAGCAGCACCAACCTTCCTCCGAATAGACTGGACTGCTGACAGGTGTCCCACATGTAATGTTATTCAAGATGCCTTAACCAGATCAGTCAGTGATTGCTAAGATGAATATTTTGTAAACTGTTCGCCTTTGGACAATTACATGCTAAATTGATTATTTTGTTGGAAACATAGAATTAGTATACACCCCTCTCTATAAAGTGGGACTTCCTGTGAATATAATAAATATTTCTTTTAATAACCACTATTTTCTATTACTTTGCATTGCCTCTCAAAATAGCCCCCAGACAAGGGGATATATAGCCCATCCCCCAAAATACACACTGGGTTACATTCAAGTGTCACATAATTATGAACTGAAAAAATATTTAACCACACTTTTTAAATCAGCATTTATTCTTATTATCCCCATGGATTATTTGAATTTTAGAAAAATTAGACCAAGAATAGAACTGCAACCTTTTCGTTGCATTAATTTTGAATAGGGAAGGCCTTACTATCTTCCTCCTTTGTGTTTCTTTTTTCCTTACTAAGAAATTTGTCACTCATGCTGTTTCTCTGACAATCAATTCATTGATCTTCACTATTCCACTCAAGGAATATTTGAAATGCAAATAAGGTCACAGGTCTCTTTTCCATTAAAAAGGGGTCGTTCAGAAACAGTAAAATAGTGCATCTCTCTAATCCCCCATCTTCCTAATATGTACATACACCAACCTTTCTTTCTCTTTAATTTTCTTTTTTGTCAAAACAGAAAAATAAATTGCTAGCCAAAACATACACTAGTAAATCTTCCAAAACACAGGGAAATCACTATACTGGAAGAACCTGAATTCATTTAACCAAAACCCCTCAATTTCTTAGACACTAAACATCAGCAGACTTAGCAAAGCTCTTTGGATCTATCATCTGCTCATGCATCATTCATGTAAAAGGTGACCTGGGTCCCATTAGTTGACTAGCTGATCTGAATCTTTTGGGTTACTCAGATAAGTCATTTCTAGTGGTTCTCCTTTTAAAATTAATGAAACAGAACAGAATACATGCTACTTAAAAGAATACCCTGCTGGCAATGTTTCACTACAGTGAGGCTAATTCTTTTCTGTGTTTCCCTTTTCTTTCTCACCCTTATTTTTGCTTTCATTCCAAAGGACTGTATTTCTGAATTTATTTCAGATCCCGAAGTATGGAAGATCAATGTCAAGGCCACAGCTGGGACTCAACACACATAAATTTGAATCAGTAACTGTCCTCTAGTTAGTACAAAGCCTCCTTCTCTCAAAGTGCTGTCCTTCTGTTCAAGACCCATGAGAACAATGACCCAATCACTCCTTGGAAGCCCTGTTAATCAGAGCCTCATAGATAGTCAAGGCTTTCCCTATAACACCCTGCAGAGTGGAGTAATTGTTCGCTTCCTTATTTGCCACGCAATTATGATTCACTCCAGGTATAATCATGGCTTTTAAAAACATACATATCTGGGGAGATTTAAATAAATGGTCACTATTTTGTTTAAAAACCCTTCAATAATACCCTATAAATTTCTTCCAGAGTTCAAATTCCGAAGCTTAACACACCAAGTCCCTACAGGTTGTTTACCTTTCTTCCATGACCTCCCACCTCGCCCGCATATACATTTGATTTCCACGATCCTCAGCTGCTTAGTAGCGCCCATGCTTCTACATTTGTGGTGTCTGGCAGGCTTTCAGCTCCTTCAGCATCTGACTAACGTGTACTCATCCTCTGAAAGCAGTTCAAGCCTTATCCCCCAAGAATCCTTCGAAATCCCACCCTGACCTAGATATCCCTATCTTTTGCTGTCAATTACTGTATTCTTACCTCTAAAATAGTACTTATCAGACTGTCGTGCAGTAAATGTTAACTCACTTACCTGTCTGCCATACAGTTCTGAGCTTCTTTCACTCATCTGTAAAAGTATAACTTATTACCAATCCAAGTCAAAGTGTTAAAGAAACGGTTATTGGTATTGCCTAGCACCTAAAATGAGGATACCCAATCTGACCAAGAATTGATATTATATTTATCAATATCCTCAATAACAGAATTTTTTTTATTAACTAGGGAATTTATCATATGGTGCAGGCTAAGAATAATTCACACTGTTCAAGAAATTATTTGAAGTAAAAGTTATTTTAGTTTTAAAATTAAAATTAAAATATTATTTAATTTTCCTATACATATTCTTTAAATCAAAATTGAAGCTCTAAAGAGCTGCTTTTAGCTGCTGTCTTATGATTTAACTACCTCAATCAGTAGCAAAAACACCAGCCTTCTGAAGAATTATTTTAGTGCTTTGTGTTTTATGCTGTAACATTTTCCTTATGTCCCCAAACACAGTAGTTTTTGCTTTGTTTCAGCCCCGTTCTATAATTATAACCTTTTCTAACTCTTCACTTGTTCCCTGCTCAGTTCCTCTGTTAGTCAAAACTCAGTTGCAAATGTCAGAAAATACAGGTCAAGTCATCTTAAACAGACAAACCAAAAAAGAGGCAGGGGTGATTTTCCTGGGACATGTAACTGAGCAATTCAGGACACACACAGCTAGATCCAGAAATAATGGCATCATATATCTGCCTCTTTTCTTCTTTATGGATTTTATTCTCTCTTGGTCAGGCTCTATAACAGGAAGAAGAGATTGCCCCATCCACAGCTCTAACCTCACATTGACTTTCAAGCTAAGAAATTCCATAGTAAACTGTCATTTTCCTGAGAGTTGAAGCAAAAGTCCTAAAGGGAATCTTATTGGCCCAATTTGAGTCGCATGCCCAATCCCTAAACCAGTTGCTATGGCCAATGAGATGCATTATTCTGACTGGCCAGGCTACATCAAGTGCCTGCAGTGAAAGTAAGTCACCCCATTTGAAGTACAGAAACAAAATCTCCATAAGACAAAGTAATTGAATTACTAGAAAAAGGAGGAAAAGAAAAGGCTGACCAAAACTGGAGATAGATTCCATGTCTCCCCTTCTTGCAGTGTTTTGAAAACCAAAAATGAAGAGTATTCCTTAGTCCTCACCAAACATTTCTACTGAAGGGCTCTTAACAACAGGGTGCGGTCTATCAGTCAGGGTTTTCTGCCAAAGACATAGAACCAATAGCGCACATGGAGATCATACACACACACACACACACACCTGTGAGAAACCTTTTTGATGTCTCATCTCCTAAGTGCACTAATCCCATCCATGAAGACTTTACCTTCATGACCTAAATATCTACCAAAAGCCCCACCTCCCAAACCATCACATTGGGGGTTAGGGTTTCAATATATGAATTTTGGAGGAAGAAAAACATTCAGTCCATAACAAAATCACATTCTCTTTTATTTCCCCTCTCTCAATTCTTCTCTTTTGACACATCTGATAGCCTAATAGTATGAACACAGTAAATACTATATAAATATATGTAGAACAAACAAACAAATCACATTTTAAGTATCTCATTTGCTCCATTGAATATAAATGATTACTATTTTTCTCTTCATATAGCTTCTACTACAGCATGTAAAATAGTAAAGAAAAACAATTTTGAATAATGCTAACCATTTAGAAATCTATAAAATAATTTTTCCATGTATAGTAATATAGGCATTGCAGCAATTCATATGATCAATGGTATGGTCAGCTTCCCACTTGCAATAAATTTGTAACTTTAATTAACTTGCAGACTCTTTGCACAGCACTGTACTAGGTGCTTCTAATATTTTATCAGGCGATTAGCATGATGAGAAGGAAAAACTAATTCAGTTGTGAAAGCATTTAGGATAGGTTGTAGAGTAAAATGCCTTAAGGTAAGACTTTAGCATCATCGTAATAGTCTAGGGTTGGAGGAGGGTGGTGTCAGTAAAATTGGAAAGGGAGAATGGGTTACAAAGATGTGGCAAGAGAAGAGCAGAGAAGATTGGGGTTAATCAATTGCTATGGGGAGAAAGTTCCAGTGTTTGAGATGGGGTGAATGAGAAGATGATGATACCTAATGAGGCCAGAGATGGAGCTGGGATGGAAAGTGTTTTGATGAGTTAGGTTTACACTCATTAAATTTGAAGTTATAGAAACATCCAAGTTGGCATTGTTGGTCAGGCAGTTAATACTGTTGTAATGACACTCAAGAGTCAACTAGAGATTCAGATTTGGACATTGCGGCATGATGGGCATCAGCAAAATCCAATTGCCTTCAAATCCTGTGCTATATGCCTGTGTTATTAAATAGTTCATCTCCAGGCAATCCCCCAAAGTGAAAATTCCTTCAGGCTAGAGCCTTCTGACTTTTACCTAAGGAACTTTCCACTTCCATAACCCAGGACACATATTATATATAATAATATATATATAATATCTCCATGCTTCTTCAGTTGCCACTGTTTTTCATCCTGCTCACTAGATGCACATCTTCAGCAAGTCTACATCAGCACACTTACACTATTCATACTCTATCTCCATCTGTGTTCTAACTTGAGGAAGTTCATCAAGTTAGGGCAACAATATTTACTGAGCACAGAATATTGGTTCAGGAACTACGTTCACACTGAGGAAATAGAGATGATTAAGACCTACTCTCTGCCCCAAAGGAACTATAAACCTATTAGGAAGTCATGAAAACAAGTAGGTAAGGACAGTATGTGGGATAAAAGAGGAAGAGATTCACCCTACATATAAGGTTACAGAGATTTGCTCTGTTTATAAGGTTACAGAGATTTATTCTGCATATAAAAAGAAGTGCCTAGAAGGGCACCTAGGAGACCACCAGGTGGTGTAGGTGAGAAGAAGTAGAGCTTTCCAGGCAAAGAAAGATTATATGGGCGGCACAGGGACGATGAACCACATGGTCTACTAAAGAAACAAAGAGACTTAGTTGGAGGTTGACTGGTACATAGAATGTGAGGCAGCAAATGGCTGGCTCTGAGGCTTAAGCATAAGGGCTAGAAGATGGTAGGTCTTCTAGTGAGATTTTTGAATTGCAGAGCACTGACCATGTTCAGTTGAGGCCCACCATAAGTAAATCTAACATCAGTCAACAGGACACACTTGGAACACTAAAGACTATTTCATCACTGGAGGTTCTTGTGAACCTTCTGGACAAAACCCATTACCCCAGACTCAGCCTTTGGAATGGGGGTCACTATGATTTTCTAGTTCATCTAACCTGCTTTCTTCCCAATCAAGATTTTACTCATTCTCATTATGTTTATCCTATACCCTTTAGATTCCTATAGGATATTAGGATTGTTTTATTTCAAGTAACAGAAACCTATTCAGACTACTTTAAACCAAAAAATTGAGTTTATCATAAAGATATAGGAAATTCAAGGCAGAAATGCATCTTGGCCTCAAAAGAGAGTGAATCTAGGAACCAGAGAAAAGTCCAAAAGAATCTTTCCATCCACAACAAGTCAGAAATCCTAACATCACAGACACCTGCACAACTAGTTAGAGGGTTCCCCATAGGATCCCAGACAATGCACATCTTTTATCCTAGGTTATGATGTCATAGAAATCTTCACTTAAATCTCTTCATTCATTTTTCCATCAACTCCACTATTCTCAGTCTGCTAAATCTCAAGTTAACAAAGATTTGGGGGAAGGAGTTATTTTACAACAGGCGACAGGCAGTTCTCGCTTTGCATGGCACCGTAGTAACTCAATAGTGTGCACAATGGAACAGCATTCTCTCTCTCGCTCAATTCCATTGCAACAATCTCAGTTACCACTGACCTGTGTCAAACGATGACACGGTTTGCAAATGCACACACTTCAGTTAGCATGGCATCATGCAAAGTGAGGACTACGTCTATTCTAATTTCATGAATGAACCAATGGACAAAAGGTTATTCCATATGATTAGACACCTAACATTTCGTGTTCCCCTATTTTTGTTCTACTCCCTCCTCAAGTCTCATAGGCTTTTCAGCATCAGGAATTAGAGAGGTTTGGGGGTGGCAGGGCTCGGAAGTTTCTCAGGCTACATTTCTTGCTCATTTATCCTGTCAATTTTCATTGTTATTCTTTTATTGGTACCAAGTTTATGGGAGAAAAAGACAGCATCATATTAAGGCATAATTAGGATAATAAACAGGAGCTGCGGTTTGTTTTTGGACTGATTCCAGTTGGTAGCACACATAATCACCTCTAGCTGACTGCTTGATGATTACGACTTTGACAAAGTGGCATTATTTACTGCTAATGCATGAGATGATGATTGATTACTAATTACTCTCTTTTTCAACAATTTTTATATTATGTTAAATGAAGGATTATAGTTGAGGTAATAAATATTCACTAGAAAAAGATTGTCTAACAGCAGAGTTCATGAAACTAGACCCTGAATAGAGGAGCTTTTTTAATTACTCAGGACCAGATGTTAGAAGAAACTGTGGACTAGGCAGCATATGGTTAACTCTTCCACTTCTCCCATGAGCCTCTCTTTCCTTCCTTCAGAAGTCCTTACCTTAACTCCACTCCACGTTCTTCAAATCACTCCACACACCTACTCGTAGCTTCATTTTTTCCTCTCTTCTGATAAGATGTTGTGAAAACTCAGACAAAAGAGCTTAAGTTGTAAAGCAACACTTTCCCTGGGTCATTTTGGACTTCAAGAGTCCTCCGGAAAAACAGGCAACGAAAACATGTAAAGAACTAAAGATGGGATTAGAGCGCATTCCTCTAGATATACAGAGAAAGCCCAAGTTTCAGAGGCGAGCACCATTAACTGCAAATGAGGGGCCTAACTCATAAATAGTGGTGACACCTCTGGGGCAAGATGGGGTTACATTAACCAGTTTTATAATGTGCCTTTTGGAAGAGGAATACATGCAGACTAGGGAGGTCCTAACTCAAGTGTGAGACTTGATGAGCTGATGTGAAAAGTGAAGGAACCCACGTGCTGATGTAATGCATAAGGGTGTGGATAAGTTTAGGAGAAGAAATCAGGACAAGGCAAAGCTGAGCAAGAGATCAGATCAAAAGCCCTTTGAGGCCAAGAGGCCCTCTTTGTCATCTCCACGATGCCTACACAGTGTCCAGAGCACAGAGAACACTCCGAAAGTGTTGGTGGACTGACTTTTGGCAGAATTGATTAAAGCAGTAAGAAGCAACCTTCTCTGCGTGCAGATCAGTTAATAACTAATTTGATTAAAGTTTGCCAACAACACTTGTAAAAGATGCTATATTTTTGTTGTCAGGAAATGCAGTATCATAACTTAAGCATTATTCTTTTATTTCCCTTTCGCTAGAGGTTTTAATTGCAGGCTAGAATTTCATATAATTCATAATTAGCACACACAGCAGTATCTGACTTTAATGTTGTACCTGTTATCAAATTTTATTGTTAAGTTGCTTTGAAGTTCATTTACCTTATTTTTTCCTTGACTGAATTGGTTGACCTCTTATTGCAAAATGTGGTTCCTTACAACATCTTTTAATATTATATACTCTGGTTTTCCTATTTTCAGATTGTGAACATATAAACTGTTTTATTAAATAACATAATGTAAAGTGAGTATAATAATATCTTCAAATGTATGTGCCATCACGGGGCTATCAGCAGCAGGGACCCCACCCGCGCCCCATCTCAATCCTTTGGATCCACTACCAGTGGTTCTCAACCTTCCTAATGCCACGACCCTTTAATACAGTTCCTCATGTTGTGGTGACCCCCAACCATAAAATTATTGGTAGCTGCTCTCTACACATGTGTGACTGGTCCGCATAAGTACAGTATGTGTTTTCTGATGGTCTTAGGCGACCCCTGTGAAAGGGTCGTTCGACCCCCAAAGGGGTCGCAAACCACAGGTTGAGAACTGCTGCAGACCAACCTGAACTCCAGCAGTAGACACAGTATTGCACACTCTCACCAATGCTACATGCTAAGGGATGTGTGATCTGGGTCCTGAAGGATGGGTAGGCACTCACCAGGCAGAGAAGAAGAAGTAGGTTATCCTAGATGGAGAAAACTACTTTTCAAGGCAGCAGAAAGACTTACAGAAGCAGAGTGGGCAATGATGAAAAGCATTAAAACAAGAATGGACAGTGTGTGAGGGTAGAAAAGAAGAAAAATTAGCTAGTGAGGTTGTTTAGAGCTAAGCCAGGCTAAGTATTTGCATGAACAAATTTTAACCTATAAGCAACTGGAGGCTCAGAAGCTATATCTAGGGGTTCCCTGGTGGTGTAGTGGCTAGGCTTCAGCACTCTCAACACCACGGCCTGGGTTCGATTCCCGGCCAGGGAACTACCACCCCCCTCAAAAAAAAAATGATGCTGTATCTGTCAAGTTCTCCAGAAAACTAGAACCAATAGGATATATACAATCAATAGGAAATGTATTGTATATCTCCTATTGGTTGTATATATCCTACTGGTTCTGTTTTTATATGAGGGCTGTCTGGAAAGTATCCAGCCATATAATATGAAAAATAGAGGCATGGCTGGATTTTTTCTGGACACCTCTCTCTCTCTCCCACCCCCTCTTCCCCTCTCTATCACACACACACATATAATGAGGAATATATATATATATGTATATATATAATATGAGGAATATATACATATATGCAATAAAGATGATACAGTTAACCCTTGAACAGTGCAGGCTTGAACTGTGTGAGATCACTTATATGCAAATTTTTTCAATTGACCCACACAGTGGTGTACTTCTAATCTGATTCCAAAGGCCTGAGAATGGGAAGACCTATGGCATAAATCTCTAGCCAAGGGCAGGAGAAGACCAATGTTCCCCCTCAGCAGTTAGGCAAAGAGAGAAGTCTAGCCTTTTGTTCTATTCAGGCCTTTAATGGACTGGATGAGGTCCGCCCACAGTGGGGAGGGTCATCTGCTTTACTCAGTCATCAATTTAAATGCTCATCTTATCCAGAAACACCCTCACAGACACACCCAGAAATAATGTTTAACCAGGCATCTGGGTATCTATTACACAGTCATATCGACATATAAAATTAACCCTAATGGGGGCTTAAGAAGGAAAATGATAGGATTATATCTGTATTTTAGAAAAATGGTGCTGACACAAGAGGATAGACTTAAAACAGACAGGAGCTGAGGAGACCACCTGGGAGTTTTCTAGTGAGAGAGTCAGAGATGAAGTGTGCAGGAAAGAGTGGATGGCCTTGAGGGACAGTTCAGGAGTGGAATCAACGTCACTTATAATGTATTAAATACGTGATCAAGAAAGAAAAACATCGGTTGTCTTCCCATGTTTTAAATGTATGCTTACATATCATATATTCTATTAGTTGCTTAATAAGGTGTAATGCCCACCTAGGAAATGGTTTTAATATAATAACAGTCTTCATTAGTAAAAGAAAAAAAAAAGATTGTTTTGTGTTGGTTTATTTGCATTCCCCAATAGTATTATTAATAAAAGTAAGAATTATAAACCAAATGTATCAATTGTAATGCATATTCACATTTAGTCAGAAAAAGACTATTTTAAAAATTCCAAGAGATGCAGTACATTTTTTAAAAACTTGCAATAATTGAGGATATACGTTTGTTTGTTTATTAGATTAACATATCCCACCAGGTTCTTCCAAGATGGTACAATGAGGATTTAATGAAGCAGAAATGGTTGATTTTACTGGTTGAATGATTGATTAGCCCAACTGAATCCTAGTCATTGAAAATGTGGAGTGGAGCCAGCCTTCCCATAGCAACTATTGTTTATGGATTTTGAACCCCCGGGACTAAAGGATTCTATGCATTCATTCAATAAATATGTATTGAGTTACTCATATGTGTCAGTCATGTTCTGTGTGCTAGAAATGTACACGGAGATAAGCAAGATAGGCAGGGATGGAGTTTGCATTACACTGATGGAGGTGGGGAGGAAAACAGACAACAACTAAGTAAATAAGCATGGATAATTCCAGAGAGCTGGTTTGTGCTGTGAGGACGACTGAAACTGGTGACATGGTAGAGGAGGATATTGGGTAAGCAGGCAGGAGCTCCTGAGGAATTGCTATTTGAACTAAGACTTCAGAGTTAAAGAGAACTACCCAGGAAAAGGTCTGGGGATACCCAGGAAGAAAGAAGAGAACACAAAAGTCCTAAGACGAGGATGAGCTGGAGATGAGAACAGGACGAAGGCCAGTGTGGCTGGAACACAGCTAGGGGCAAGCATGTGAGAGGAGGCCGGAGAGGTGAGCAGGGGCCGTTTGTGGGGATCTTTAAAGATTGTATATGGCAGGATGGTTACCGAAGTTTCATGCTGCCCTTCCCAGAATGCAGGGTGGCGCATGGGAAATCTCCCTGCCAGAGACCCTCTCCTAGGGCCCCTTCACTTCTGGGTGGGACCAAACGGTCACCTCTCACCAATGGAACATGAGCATTGGAATGTGGTCATTATAGTGCCACAGGAGTTAAAAAGTGGGTGTGCCTTTTGTACCCACTCTCCCCCATCTGCCAGCTGGACGCAGAAACTCTGAAGCAGTGATTGAATGACAGCAGCACAAGATGAAAACCTGGGTCCTTGAATCAGCTCAAAACCAGGATCACCTGCACTGAACTGGTACCTGAGCCACGGGTACATTGTCACGTGCTAAGCCTCTGAAATTTTGAATTTTATTTGTCACAGAGCTGGAATCACCTTCCCTAGTATACCTAATAAGGAGCTTGAATTTTATTCTAACTGCAAATAAATACTACTGGGAGGTTTCAGAGAGAGGATGAAAGAGACCTGGTTTATGTGTTTAAAGATCACTGTGGCTGAGGTGGAGAACCTACAGGCAAGAGAGACTGAGGAAACACTGAGCAGGCATGCACTGTCATCTGGGCGAGGATCAACAGAATGGGTGGTAACAACGGAGGTGGAGGGGGATGGACAAATTTGAGATCTACTCCAGAGGTTGAGTCAAGGATTTTCTGGCTGATTGGATGTCAAGGGTGAGGGAAGGAAGAGTCATAGGAGACTCCTAGCTTGTAACTTGGTGTCAAATCCTCTTGGAGGAATGCCTGAGGAGTATGTTTGCTGGAAATGTGCTGAGCTTTGTTTTGGCTTTTAGTGTACCCTTTGTCCAGATGAGGAAACTAAATCTCATATTTAGTGGTTGTACTAAATAAATAAATAAATAAATAACTTGTTTATTCACAGTATGTAGTCTAAAGGACGCCCTTAGTAACTTGTTTTACAACCAGCGAAGGTTGTAAAACACTTCTAATACCAGATCAAGTGTTTAAAGTCACCAATCATTAAACTTTTCATTATGGAAAGTATAACAAAATTAAATAATAAAATTAAAATCATGTAAATTATATGGTGAATGATAAAATTCTGCCTAACACTATCATTAGTGGAAATGTTGACTCAGACTTTTTTTAAAAAAGCAGTTATCATTTTTTAAGCTAATCTTTTCCAATTTACATCAACATGAACATACTCATATATTATCCAAACGTTGCAAGCTATTAGAGGTCTGAAGGACTTTAAAATTACTCAGTAAAATCTCAATTTAAAAATTATACATCTAGTCCCATAAAAATGCCTTGTCCAGAGTGTCAAAGTCAAGCAGTTTACCTGACTTGAAACCCAGGGCTCCATACAAATCCATTTCTCTGCATCAAGATATCTTGAAACCGTGTTAGAAACTGAAATCTCTAAGGCCAAAATCATAGACGGTATGTTTCTTTGTAGTAGGTTTTCTCAATCAAATACTATTTCAATGAAAATAATTGACTATTCAACTGAAAGAGGAGTCAACATAAAAGAACACTGAATTCAAATATCATTCAACACATTCACACTCTGATTTTTATCTACCTAAATCCTGTTTCCTTAATCATATGATTAGAATTTGGTAATAAGTGAGATATTAAACTGAAAAAACAAACATCTAGACTTTCAAAGTGTCTTGATTCATCTATAAGAACCACACTGAAGAATCTGGAATAAACAGAGAATGTGCACTTATACTTTGCTTTTTATTAGAGAAGTGTAAGACCTTTAGTGCTGCAAATTGTTTTTTGTGTCATGGCTTGGTATTAACGAGGACTTCATCTGATGAACCAGAGCTGATAACAAGGAGCTATATACCCCAGATTCCAGAGACCTCCCTGCAGGACTAGCTAAAAAGTAGCCAAAACCAATCCTGGGAACCTAGCCCATCACCCACAGCCTGGTGGCATAAAGAGAAGATTCTTCAGAGAAATCCATGAGAGTGGATTTTCCTGTCCCTGTCCCATGGAGACGGAAATGGGGGTGCTCTGCCTCCTCAACCCCATGCAAAACACCCAGCCAACTGGAGGGGCTTTGACACGACTACTTGCATACAGAAATATCAGCATCTAAGTCCCTTACTGCCTGATCTTAGGGAATGGGGCTGGAAAGGGTTGTTGAGAGAACCTGGACTGTCCTCCAAGATAGCCGCTATTGCTGAAGAATAATCAAATTGAGAAGATGACGGACGGAGCAAGCTGCACTGCTGCGAGCCAACAGCAGGATGAAGACACCCTGCACCAGGTGGTGCCATACACGAGAGCTGGGCTGGCGCCATCTTGAAAGGGCTCTGCCTATACGGCACTGGGACCCCCCAAAAAGAAAGCTCAGTAGGGTGTGTAGCCAGAGGAAAGAATGAAGAGAGTGTCACAAGCAGTCAGCCAGAGGACACATTCCCTGTGCAGGATGAAGATCCCATGAAACACACTCTTGAGAGAAACCCAGCATTGGTGCATCTGCCACACAGAGAGCACTGGCATCAATGATCTCAGTACCAGCCAAGTTAGAAACTCTCACCATCTACTTTTCCTCCTTATTTGCCAGCTCAAATCTGCAGGCAGCCAGAAGTAGCAGCCTTCTGAGTGGAAACTTGGAGTGAAAGAGCAAAGTAGAGAACCAGAGGGAGACCAGGCCCCACTGCCCACCTACTCCACGGAGGGATCAGGTCTTCTCAAGCACGTGGCGTTGGAGCGTGCAGTGTTGTGCTATTGAATACTTGAAAATGAGCCTGTTTGTTAACACTTTGAAACTGACTGAAAAGCTACGAGATCTGCCCAAGTTGTCACCAAGGAGGCAGAGAAGGGAAATCAGACCAAGTATAATTAAGGACAGTCATGGAAGGAAAATACATGTTGTTTCTTGGTTAAATCATACCGAGTTTAGCACATTCAATAAACTAGTTAGAATAGTAATAATGAAAAACACCACTAACATGATGCTGAGTTAAATACTACAAGGAATATATCCAGTCACAGTTTCTATTAACTAAGATTCCTTTCCAGTCAAATCCAGTTTCAATATATCTGCAACCATTTGAAATGAGCTTATAAGAGGCCTGAGAATGGCTTATAAACAATTTAAATATTTGTTATAAAAAATAAATTTGAAGGTTGTTCTTAAGGGAAAACAAACTAATACAAAGGATGCTAAGACCAGTAAAGTGATGTTACCAGGGAAGTGAAGTGATTAGCCATCTTCAGCGTACTAAGTGGTATTTAAAGGCATAATAAAAATTGGAAGATATGATTCCTATTCTTGAAATAGCTGGGTCAAATAAATCCATGCTTAAAGAAAAAACAAAAATAGACCAAAATAAGTATAATCAGGTGCTATAATAACAGGATACATTCCTGTACAGAAATGTACACACATGAAGGTAGAAACATGGTGAAGAAGATTTGTATAATGATAAGAGGAGAGACAGACCATCCAGAAAGACAAAGGATATTGCAATGCTTTCTTGATGTAGATTACAAAGCTCCGATACAAAACTTGGGTCCATGGGAGGCCATGGTGATTTCCATTATTTGGGCATCTACTAGCAGTCTCGTTGGAAAAAAAAAAAAAATGAGCAAGTAAGAAATTAAGTAGCCTTGCTGAGGATTTTACTTCTGGGAAGGATGCCAAAAGGAAATGGTTAATAGAATTTTTTTTCTTTCTGATCAGGAAAGTCAGTTGGCAATAAACTTGTCAAGATGTTTCAGAAAAAGTGGCAATGTTGTGATGGTATTTTGGACTTCTAATTACTAAAGAAAATAAATGAAAATGGCCTGGATTTTAAGAAAATAAGTGTGCCTAAAACTACATTAATGAAAGAATGAAGACTGACATGTAACTCAATCGGAGAAACGTGGGGAATCTCATTGGCAAAAAGGATTTCTTTGAATTCAAGGTAGACCAAGGAGCCCTTTGTCTGCAACTCCAGCAGACTCTTTACTCTCCACACTGATTCATGGCCTTGAGTTTAAGTCTACATATAAGACAATTGCTTGACTTGGGTTTCTTTTTGAACCACCTTTGCAATTCCAGGAAGATATTCCAAGATATTCCAGTTGTGGTATAAATGATGGACCTTTAGGGAGCGAAGCCTTTCTGCCTTATTTCTGGACAGTCGGTCGTTGTGCAATCACCCTGCTTCCTACTTGTTGCAATTTGGGTTTGCTGTTCATAGTCAGGAGACATAAGGAGATGTTCGAAGCATTTGAAAGAGGGAAAGAGAACACTCTGAACACTGGGGATGGCTGTTCAGGTTAAATTTGTGTTAGTCAGTGCATATTAAGTTATGCTGACCCAGATATTCTGATTTCAACTATTTTCCACATCCACTAGAAAATCCTGATATCAGCAAGCATGTGGCCTGGCAAGCCGGGAGTATTAACCTGCGGTCCCACCAGGATTCTTCATCATTTTAACATGGCTCAGCCATAGTTTGCAAAGCTGTACTCTCTTTGGGTATGATTCCTTTTGGTACTTCACTTAGAACAGACAGAAATAATACCTGCACACTGGGTAAGGCCATCTGTCTTGCTTTTTTTATTTGGCAGTTTTCAGTTAGAAAAACCACATTCTTTTGCATGTAAAGGGGCAGTGCTGAGATCTGAAACATAGTTCTAGGTCTGATTATTTTCTGAAGAAAATAATATTGTACTTCAGCAAAACTATTTAGTCTGTCCTTTTACCACAAGACGTAAGCTGTAGATTATAATGGACCGCTGAAGAGTTCAAACCAAAATGACAACTCCTGATTAAGTAGTATGGCCTGGTCTGCGATTCGCCAATGTGGAAACCTAGCCCTGAAGAATGTGGAGCCCAAGATGACACACGTTGCCACTGTTTGTGGAAACAGCAGGATTTTATTTATTTATTTATTTATTTTTATCTTTTCACTTAACTCTTTAGTAACTAAGCTCATCCTCCAAATTTTGTAGCAAAAACCTAATCAAGGCAATCAATAAGGTAAGACCAGAGTCAAGAAACAACAGGTAAGTTCTGAGGAGCAACAGGCAGTATTCATGGATTCATTCCATAAATGTTTGTGAGCATGAACCATGTCCCGGGCACTGGGAAAAAAGCAGTGAATTACATGGGGAGATTGCTGTAATGTGATGTCCCCAGGACTAAAGTGCACCATCCAGCTTCTGAAAGCTGTCTGTATTACCTCCATAATCTCAGAACTTTCACTCTTGAATGACCTCAGATGTTATAAAAATGAGTAAATGAATCCTTAGGATGCTTTGGTTGGTAAATAATAGAAAATCCAATTCAAACAGGCATTAACAATAAAGTTAATTATTGGCTCACATCACTGAAAAGCCCAAAAATTATATAATCTGCAGGAATACTTTGATGAAGGCTCTGGCTCCAATTTTAGTTATTCTCTTGGCTTTTTCTCCCTCCAAGTATCAGCTTTATTTTCCGACTTCCCTCTCGTGACTGACATGGTTAATTTTATGTGTCAGCCTAAATGACCCAGAGGTGCCCAGATTTAACAGCATTCCTAGATGTGTCTGTTATGGAGCTCCTGGACAAGATTAGCATTTCAACTGGTGGACTCGGCAGAGTAGCCTGCCCTCCCCACTGTGGACGGGCATTGTCTAATCCTTTAAGGGTCTAAATAAAACAAAAGGAAGAGGAAGGAGGAACTTGCCTCTTTTCTTTTCTGCTTTACTGCTTAAGCTGGATATTTCATCTCATCTTCTCCTGCCCTCAGATTGGGATTTACACCTTTGGACAAGGCTGAATCACACACCAGGTTTCCTGAGTCTCCAGCTTGCAGACAGCAGAGCACAGGATGTCTTCAGTCTCCAAAATCACATGAGTTCGTTTCCCAGCCAGGGAACTACCCACATACAAAATCACATGAGCCAACTTCTTATAATAAATCTCCATATATATGTGGATTTTAAGTGTATATAAACATGGTATATTATTATAGACATATATGTTTTATAGTAACAACATTATATAGTGATATCGATTACAGTTCTCTGTAGGACTGTAATGCAGTGACAAAATGGAAGCTATAGCTGAGAGTTCACATTCCCACGGCGGTTCTCAACCTGTGGGTCCGCGACCCCTTTGGGGATCGAACAACCCTTTCACAGGGGTCACCTAAGATCATCAGAAAACACATCATGTACTTATGTGGACCAGTCACACATGTATAGAGAGCAGCTACCAATAATTTTATAGTTGGGGGTCACCACAACATGAGGAACTGTAGTAAAGGGTCGCAGCATGAGGAAGGTTGAGAACCACTGCACCAGATCACCCAAAAAAATAGAGAGAGCTTCCCCAGCAATGCCCTAAGTCACATGCCCTCCTCTGCATCAATCACAGTAGAATAAAGGCTGATAGAGTTAAGCCAATCAAGATCTAAATCCCAGCCAATGGCATAGCTGCTCTTCCAATGGTGAAATAAATGCTAAGAGAGAATCTCTAAAGAGAAGCTAAACATTCATTTCCAACATCTAATATTAGGAACACCAGATCTATCAAAGGTAAGTTGCAGAAGAAAGCATACATTCATCTTGGTTCACAAAAAATCTCAATTTATAACAGGAGAGTTAAGGTAAATATACTATTTCTCAATAACATTTCTCTGGACAGTCTATGAAAGGTGCAAATTACAATGTCTGCTTCTGAGAACATCAAAGGGTTTGTCAAGCTCACAGCCCCTTTTAATGAGTTCCTGTCCCTCATAGGCCCTAATACTTAAAGTGACCTGAACAAGTTGGTCCTAGATGGCTTGTTCGAACAGGAGCACTGGATTCAAAGACAGCAGTCTTTTGACTGGCTTGTAAATTGGTCTAGCTAAGTCTACAGGGCTTCTGTATATAGGATGGTGACCAATTGACTCAGTCGGATGCTCTAAGGGGGTTGGGTGTAAGACACACACGTCAAGAAGTGTGAAGAAATCTGGCCTTCCTTGCAAGCTAACAATTTAGCTTGCCACACTTTGAGGGTGCTGACAAAGACACAAGACACCTGGGTCAGAAACGAAGGACTTGCCACTCAGAGCATAGCAAGCAGGATGAGCTTCATATTTGCCTTGCTTCCCCCTTGTCCCTCAAAGGGGTGACACAGAACAGCCATGTGATGCCATAGGTTTGCGCAACTAGGGAACCTCAAACTTAAAAACCTAAATCTTGTATAATGAATTACTAACAAACTTGCCCTCCCTTTGCCCCTACAGGAGACATTATACTGAACAGCAAATAAAGCTGCCCTCTGCTCCAGTGGGAAACACTCTCACTATTTTCAAGGCTGATCACTCTACAAACAGCCATGAAAAGACAGTCCAGAACAAAAGCTGCCAATGCCTCTGCTCACAAGCTGTGCATAAATACAAGAGACCCATGAAAAACTGTACCCAACAACACACAATAGAAAGTTTTAGAAACCAAGCAACACATAAGGAGTGGGCAGCAAGTGTTAACATGAGCCAACAGAAGTAGAGAGAAAGAAACCGGAAACAAAAACGATTTCATAGCAGCAGGAGGAAGAGGTACAAAAGGACATAGCACCATCATGCCATCAGAAGCCTGATGCTATATATCACCATGAACTGGAATCGTATTTCCTCATCAAAACAAACTCACATAGCATTTGCTTGAAAGTTATCAGTGAATGTGGGCAACAGCCCCCCTTGAGGATCATTTTGTTTGAGAGTGGAAATTTCTCATGTGTTCACTAAGATACCCCTCATCATAGCTAATTTAAGTAAATCAAACTGGAATCTCTGGCTGTGGCAGGCTTAGGGGTTTTGTGGGAGATTGTAGCATGGAGATGTGAGCTAAATGCTGGAGGCGATTCACATCAGAAAGCTAAGCATGGAGAAACCACCTCTATCACAGTAGCCATTTATGTTAAAGAAATTGATTTTCCACTGTTTTTAGCTTCCCGCATTTTATCTCTTACTTTGTATCTTAATCCAACCTGCTCCTCTAAACAAAAGGTGTTTATTGTTATTTGTCAGTGGTAATAATAGCCAGATGATTCTAGATATATCTTTGTTAAAGTCAACACAACAATTATCTCAAAGGGGAATACATATTTATTTTAGACACTAACTTGACCTCTGTTTCCTATATGTCTAGTGATAATTAGTTCACTGTACTTTTGTCGCCAAAAACACAACTATCTCACATTTTTAGCATTATGTGTACACTCCAAGTAGGCATCTTATGCTGTTACTACCTCTTTATACGCCATTAAGTATTTTACTCACTCCCGCAACAACAATAAAAAATAATAATAAAAAAAACCTTCCTGTTCATTGATAATTAGATGTTTTGCTTCATTTGGATTTCCTCCAACACTCTTCTGTTCAGATTCAGCTCTTATAATTAATTATCCTCTTGCTGAACAACTGAAAACTGAAGTCTGACCAAAGTACATCTCATCCCACACAGATGTCCTAGTTACTCCACAAAAGGTTAATTAATCATAAGAGGTGCTTTAGAGCAGGAGGCGCTGGAAGAAATTCAGACCTAGTTTCTGGCAACGTAGAAAAAGCACCATCGTGCCCATTGCTATTGAGCTCACACTGAGAGGACCACTTCAATGGAACAAAAATGCAACCGCACAAAGTGGCCGGTGAGCACACTGTCACGCCTCAGATAATGGAGCCCGCCACTTGCTCATCAGCGATGGCTCAGGGTCCCAGACGACCCGTGAGGGGAGGTCAGCCCTGTTTATCCTCCTAACAGAGGTTCCTCAAACTCCCGAATCACAACAGTGGCAGAAGCAGCCTTCATTGTTCTCCTCTCTTGGGCTGGGTGCCATTTTACTCTATGAACGAACCTCGTCTCCAGCCAAAACAGTCCACACGCAATCTTCCAAATACACCTTCCCCTTCCCCACCCTGTGGTTTTAGTTGTGCTAATCCTCCCAGGCCTGGAATAGCGCTGCCTTCTTTCACTGTCTAGCCAAAGCCTGTAATTCAGTCAAGAGCCAGTTCAAATACCTCCTCTTCCAACCGGCCCCTAGAACATTCCAACCCACAGGAAGTGCTTCTTCTTTTGACCTAGGAGCAGCTATAGTAAGAACACTGTCTTGGGCAACAGAAAATATAGGCAATATTGGCTCTATTAAATGTATAGACCCTCAGTTTCTGTTCAATCAAATGGGAAGGATAAAAACTCCTCCATGGGTTTTACCATGGAGATTAAATAGAATTGGGAATATGAAAATGCCATTTTGTTGCTTTTCAGCATATATTTATTTGCTTACTTGATAATTGACCATTCTTGTATTTTTATTTTTGTTGTTGTTACTGTTGTTGTTTTCCCCCTTTAACAAAGGATGTGATGTAAGGTCACCTTAGTGGTCCTTAAGATAGTAATCACTGTCAAGTCACCACCCTAAGGAGAATAGAAGATGGTTCCATTTTTCCAGGAATGTGGATGTCATAAATTACGTGTTTTAAAGATCTATGTGAAGACATTTCCTGAGTCTGAGGAGGAAACTGTTGGGGGAGCAGAGAAAGAAAAAAGTCAGGACTCTGAGACCAAGAATCCGAACCCCGCATGTCCCAGCATTGGCAGACCCCTCTGTGGTCCCAAAGGTGGCTGTGAATTGAACAAGGAGAGTCTGCCACAGGGGGCCATGCTGCCAGAGGTAGTCGCGTCCACAAGAGATGACCCTGATTCCCCTCACCCAGGCAAGGTGTCCTCCTGCTGCCAGCATTGTCCTGGACAGTAAGAGAGGCTGCATGTGAATTTCCAGGTCCTTTTAGGGGTGAGGAAAGAGGACTCCATGTTCTGGAGATGGAAGGACAGTGAGGCTCTTGATGACAGCCATGAAGTGTTTCATCATGTCTCATAAACTGTTAGCATGTTTTCCTCCTCTACTAGACTCTATGCCCCTGGAGGACAAAAACAAATTTTAAATTTTTTCTATTTTCCTCAGGACCCTCTCAGAGTTCAGTGCACACTCAGTAGATTTCAGCTTATTTCCATGGGCCTCACCAGATGAACCTCTTCTCTCTTCCCCGCAGTCTCCCGACCCTTGCTTATTGTTGAGTGATGATTTAAACCATACCCAAGTGGATTCTAAATCAATGCTGAGGATTCTGGATGGTTGATGTTTTCTCCTTGCTAATTGATTTGCTCCATTTCTCTTGGAAGCACCCATTGAAGAAGGGAACTAATGAGCCTGAGGGAAAGAGAGAGTGAGAAGGGAGCAAGAAAGAGGTTGGGATACGTGGCTACATGTTGAGATAAAAAGGACCTGCTTGTCTTTCAAGAATAAGATTCTGTGAGAAAAAGATGGCAGTTCTAGGTCATGAGGGCAGCAAGGTGGCAATGCTGCAACCAGAGAGAATCGAACCTCCACAGCCTCCTCGCCCACCGTGTTTGGTTCTCATTTGGAACTCAGTTGTGAACTGACAGCATAGGGACATTTCCTTCCTGTCTAAGAAGTCAACCTGTAAAACATATTGATTAGAATAAATAATAATTTGCATTTAAAGCACGTTTATCCAAGGGTTCAAATCTGTTTTCAAGCATGATTGTGCTCAGTCTTCAGAGATAAGAGTACTTATCAATTATCTTCATTTTAAAGATGCCAAAACTGATCAGTAAAGTCAAATATCAGGTTCAGCTGCCTAGAATTGGAACCCAATTCCACTAAATACAGAGGTTGCCAAAAATATGTATACACACTTTAAGAAAGAAAGGAAAAAAACTGTATTAAAATTGTAATACTCAGTATATACTGATAACAAAAGATGAATACAAGTCACATTTGACTTCTGCAATTATAAGAGGAGCTCAGAGTGATTACCATCAGCGTCCAGGCACTTCTGAGTATGACAAACTACTGCTTGAGTAATGTTGACCATAGTGTCCATTTGTATCGCTGCACATGCTATTTCAACTTCCAGTACCACCAGTGTAGCTGGTTTTCTATAGTACGCTACATTATTTAAGGTCCCCCATAGGTAGAAGTCAAGAGATGTTAAGTCAGAAGAACGTGGGGGAAACTCAAACAGTATTCCCAAATTTTAAATACCACTTCAAAATGGTCTTGCACTCCTTAAACAACAGCCATGCTTTGCCATTTTCTTTTACTGCCCTGCCGGTCTCATGGTGATGCTAGCGTTCGTTTGAATAATGCCATCTTTTGAGCAAATGTCATCCTACACATTGCTGCCATAATTCAATACAACTTCAAAAAGTAATACATAGACAATACCTCTTAAACTGTGTATATATTTTTAGCACCCCCCAATATATATACATACATACATACATACATATACATATATATATATATATATATATATATATATATATACACACACACACACATAATTGTTATTTTTCAATGGCATTTCTGATGCTAGCACAACCCACTGTGCAGAATTCAGTCAGCACCTGAAATGCAGCCAGGGAGACAATATTTAATAAAAAATAATTCCAAGACCATGGCACTCCCAGTTTTTCACAGCCTTAAAATAAATCCCAAATTTATTCATAATGAAAATAAATCACAGAATCCAAGGTACAAAATTATTTCCACAGCTGTTCCAATAAACATCAGGAAAGGCCTTGCCAACTCTTGACTATTCAGGCTACTGTTGTACAAAAGAGGAGCTTTTCTAAAGAATAACCCTTCTCTGTCTGCATGAAAGGCTAATAAATAAGCATTATTAGGTTCTAAAAAGAACATGCTCAATTTCAAGTTTTTAGCAAAACCTTTGGTTGTATTTACTCATTTTCTCAATCAGCAGGTGTTTGAAGCCCCGAATGTCTCACTGCTTTAATTCTGTAGGTAATGACATATATGCACATACATATATCTTGTCTATCTCCCTAACTAGATTGTTAGGCTGCTCATGAATCCTAACCACAGCTACAGTTTTCCTATATCTCCAAGTAGATAACTACTATAGTTTGCTCATGGAGAGGGCTTCTTAAATGCATGTTGATTGATGACTCAATGTAAATACACCAGCTACGTGTAATTCTTGAATGAAAAAGTAATAGTGAGCCTGAGAAATCATCCCACATCCCTACCTTTCCAGTTGTAAAAAATAATACTCTAAACTGTAGCGGTAGTAGAAAGGGCAATGGTTTCTACTGAGGGGAGGAAGGGCAAATGAATAGATGGTACACAGAGAACGTTTAGGTCAGTAAATATACTCTGTATGATACTATAATGATGGATACATGTCATTATGTATTTATCCAAAACCCTAGAGTGTACACCAACAAGAGTGAACCCCAATGTAAACTCTGGACTTTGGGTGATAATGGCGTGTCACTGTAGGTTCATCATTTATAAGAAACGTACAACTCTGGTTGGGGATGCCAATAGTGGGGGAGGCTGTGCTTGTGTTGGGGCAGAGGGTATATATGGGAAATCTCTGTAACTCGCTCTCAATTTTCGCTATGAACCTAAAACTGCTCTTAAAAAAATAAAATACATATTTTTAAGGTGCTCCTCCATCATTCTGTGGAAGGACATACATGCTGTGCAAGGCACAACTGCAAAGGGAAGGAAGGCACGCAGTACTCAGGGTATGCTACCCAGCAGTGACAAGGCTTTCAAAAGCAGGGCAGATAGGAGCGCCATGGAGCAAGAGGAAAGACACTGCTGTCATAGGGCAGAATGGCAACAAGGTCGACAGTTTTGCAGGTTGTAGGGTTTTTCACCCAATCATTTAAAGTGACATAATTAGAGCTGTATTCACATCAGAGAAATCTGGGTTCAAGTCCTAACTCTGTCTCTTACCAGGTGGGTGTACTCAAACAAATTACTAATTCTCTAATCCTCCTCTTCCTCATCTATAAAATAGGTGGAATAGCAGCTTTGTCCTGAGAAGTAAATAGGCAAATTAACCTAAAGTGCACTGACCTGAATTGAACATTCAAGTAATTTAATGTATTTGCCTTTCCGACTACCTTCTCTACCAACACACAGTTTTTCCCTAAAAACACAGGCTGGATAAATCACTAAATGACCCCACTTCTCCCTGTCACAATATTTTTCAACTTTTAAAAATCCACATGCCCCTTGACCATACCAAGTTTCACTTCCCCACAGTCTCTGTGGAGATTTATAGTCTTGACCCTTAAGATGGGTTGAAAAATTAAAAAGGCAAATAACACATGATTATTTCCCAAATCTCTCTCCCCAGACCGCAGTGAGCACTGTGGATGAGCCCGCATGTCTGCATGTGGGTGAGTGTGGGGGTGTCAAGTTCTCATTTGCTGCTCCCCGGTTATTCAGCCCCCACCATAAGAATTTAATTATTCCCAGAAGCACAAGACAAGTCAGGTCAGCTGTTTTGCTTAAAGGAACAACATGCAACTTAAAGCCCCAAATAGAAAACTGGGAAAAGAAAACACTGGGCAGCTAAGTAAGGACTGAAGTTCTTGCCCAAGTTCAGCAACCCAAGGCAGGCTCTCACCACCCGATAGTTTTTCAAGAAGAAACGCAAGTGGCGCATGGCTTTGCTCTGTGACTTTTATCAGGAAGCCGGCCTGTCGCTGCTTGCCAAGGCTCTGCTTTCGCCCGTGGTGCCCAGCACGGGAAGGGCAGGGCGGGAACTGGAACAGGAGCCTCTCGGACTTCCTTTGCTTCTTGTTCGTCTACATCCTGGCAAGAAATCTATCAGACTGGCTCAAACGCATTACCCAATTGGACCATTTCTTGGACAAAGAGTGACGCTCGAGGCGCCTGTGGCATAGCACAGGGTTAAGCAATGGCAGGAGGACATTTCCACAATTATCTGTCAGTCCGTGACAGAAAGAAAGGAGCAGCAAAGTGTATATAGCATACCTCTAAAGGAGTTTCAACAGGATCTGTGGGGAGACTTTGGGGGAAAAGTTAAAAAAAAATACGTGATAATCAAAATAATTGTAATGAACGCAAAAATCAAATCAAGATTTTTACAACCTACCTGTAACTGGATACTCTGGGTTACCTTTTTTACATTTTGCAATTTCATTTTCTTGATATAAGTTACATTCTTCTAAATTGGTTTGGTCCAATGCCAATCACATGCACACACATACACAGCTACATTCAAAGAGACTAAAAAATTTTTTTCTACTCATAAAATCTGGCCTACAGTAGATATCAGACATCTCAGGGTAACCTTGCAGGATTTGCAAACTTTCTCTTTTTAAAACATACCATTTTGATACAGGTAGGTCATTCTCTGTCAAAGAAAGCAGAGCTCAGCAATTGCTTTATCAGAACTCACAGGCACTAATTTCTAGCAAACTAACCCATCCTCATGCTTGGTAATACAGCAGACCCAGACACCTCCACGGGTTTGTGCACAGACACACTGCAATTCTGCTCTGTCAGCCTCTAGTCTTCCTGCCTCCGTCTGAGAAAAACAGACTAACCATGTTCAGCCACATCTACATTTTCTGTACTTAGAGCAACCTGATTAGAACCACAGTCTCACTTTTATGTTCTTTGAGCCCTCTTCCAGAAAGAAAATCCACTTTTATAGGGTAAGTGTGGAGCAAGGTCTAGAAATAGATACTAGGGCTGAATCACCACTGTGACTCTGACCTGAATTAAAGGCAGTGACAAGCAAAATTGGGAGACAGAATGGCTTCCTCTTAGCCATGTCTGACTGTCATCCTCCGTGTGCAGTGCTAAGGCTCCAAGAGGAGCCAGACAGACCCAGTCTCTCCTCTTGTTGAATTTATAGAACAGTCACAGAAACAGACCAGTCCAGAGGCAATTTCAGGGCAGTGTGGTGAGAAAAGAGGAGTGAGTAAAAATGCCCTTGCAGTGCAGAGGGGCATGTCTAACCCTGGAAGGTGGGTAGGAGTTAGTCTGAGGAGGAGTGGGACAGTGGAGGCCATGGTCAAGAAGGAGAGCCCAGCAGGAGTCCCTGGGGGTCCCTGGTGGCTGGGGTGTCTGAAGAATTCCCCAGGGGCATTGTGAGTGCTAGAACTGCAGGGCTACTACGGATGGATCAGATAACAGAGGGCCTCATAAGCAGGATAAAGATCTGGGGACTCGGAGAAGCACTTTCAGCAGAGGAGTGACAGGGTCAGGTTTGCTGTTGGGCAAGAGCACTTTGCAGTAGAGAGAAAGCTGTGCAGCGAAGTAAGGGGGCCAGTTAGAAGGCAGGTGAAGTCGTCCAGGGAGAGCTGTTGGTGGCCTGGCTTAGACTCCGCCGGGAAGATGGAGCCAAGTGGACAGATTCAGGGGATAATGCGGAAGCTGGATCCCCACCGTCCCTCGAACAAGTGAATGGGAAAGACGCACTGCCATGGGGAGAGGGACGCGAGACATTTTCGCCTAATGTTCTTCAAATAAAAATTATCGTTTATATTTTCTCTTAGAAAATCGCCACCTCTCATTCAGCTTCTTCACTGAAATGCTTGGTAATGCAAAGAAATAGGGAATCTATCATTCATTGTGAACCCAGGAAAGTCACAGTTCTCCTGGCCAGCACAAATGGTCCCCTTTGGAATCACCCAGCGTGCATTTTCCACAGGACCCACACAGCCACGCTTTCGCTCCTGGCACTTGTTCATCATTCCACTTTCTCAAAGTGAGTGAGTGAGCAAATGGCAATCAATGTTCCCAGTAAAAGTTTTAGGAGATAATTACAGTGCCGGGAAATGCAGTCATTACAATAGTCATGCTGGGTTTGTTGTTATGCTACTAATCACACCAAGTTTTCTGATTTCATTAAATTGCAGGTACCTTTACTCCAGTAGGAATCTCTATTAATAGACCTCATTATGCTAATAGTTACTTAAAGTATTTCAAGTGATCTAAGCTACATATTTAAAAACACTCTAATAACCTAACAGATATGAACCAAAAAAATTACTCTTACCACATTTAAGAAAATTATTTTTTAAGAGAGACACCTAAAATTTACCTGTAAAAAATATAATTATATTACTTGGGGTTGAATTATTAAATATACACACTTTTTAAAATTATTCAACAAAACGGAAAGTCCAAAACGTTTCATTATCTGAGCGTAGTTTTATTGTTATTTCATGAGTGTTTACACACACACACTACAATTATGAAATGTACATGGGTATACCATCAGTTATTCATTCAGTCAACAAACATTTACTGAGCACCTGCGCTATGCTCAACACTATGCTAAGCACTGAGAACCCAAGAACAGAACAGAACATGCTCACAGGCCAGGAGGGGTAACTTATATTCAAATAAGTATGATATTGACATATGTGACAAATAAAGGCAAATGCAAGGCACTAATATGCTATAAAAGAAGATGCCTTTAACACAGTCATGGAGAACTTCCTAGAGGAGGTGATTTTTAAGGTGGCTCTTAGCAGACAAGTCAAGAGTTTGGCAGACAAATTCAACTACTGTGGAGATAATCCAGGAACAGAAGAAAAGACAGTTCCAGGGCACAGAGGTCCAGAAGAAAAATGGTGTGATCTGGGAGCTGCAAGGCCAGAGCACAAGGCCTATCAGAGAAAGGCTGGAAGAAGACTACAGAGTCCTTGGTGCGCCATAGTAAGGCCACTGGAGCAGGGAAGCAGTGCAGATACATTACCTCTGACTTGCTCTTTAGAAAAAGAGAATCTATGAGGCTAAGACACCATTTTTATATTTAGTCTATTGCAGTTAATGGTAGACCATGTTGACCATGTTGTCCAAATCATGACATGAGGTAGACTATTGGAAAACAAGAGTCTCCTTAGAAATTCAGGGACAAAAGTCCCTCTTCTCTCCCATCCCCTTACCTTGCTAACTCAGACTCATCCTCAATCTTTGGTTCAGGATCACTTCCTTAAGAAGGAAGTTAACTTCCTTTACCACTTCGATTAGTCAATGACCCACATTCATACTGAACCATGTTGGGAGTAGGTTGTGGCCTGCACAGGGTCACGTGCAGGTTGCTGAGAAGCACCTTTACCTTTCCTTCATTCTTTATACACTCACACACACACACAGCACACGCACACAAAGTGTTGAAATGTCTCACCATTTGCTAAGAGCTCAGTCAGTGTTATCTGGGAGACTCAGTTAATTATCTGGCTTTAAGTTTATCCAATTAACTTTGGCTTCACGGTCCTAACTAAAATCAGCACACCAAGAAAGTGGCACTTTGGCGGCAGAGGGGCACTGAGCAGGTGAGGAGCAGCAGGGTAGCAGGAGAGACACTGAGGGGAGGGACCATCATGGAGGGACTGTGGGAGGAGGGAAGGGGGACCCCAGGAATGGGGACATTGCAGAGGAAGGGCTAAAAGCTACTGAGAACTGTCTATCGGATGGCACAGAGCTTCAAGTTCTATATGAAGATAATTCCAAACAGCCAGCGGCCGGACAAAATAAAAGCCACACAAAAATTACCTGTCTGAGTCTGGTCTTTTCAGCTTCATCAGGAAGTAGTGCCCCGTTTTAATATCATTACATTTCTGCCACCTGCAACCTCGCCCTTCAACTCCTTTGAAGCAGTCCTACCCCCATTGAAGTCTGCAGCCTTCCCATAGGGCAGTGTGCAAATTACCTGAAGCTCCACTCAATCAAGGCAGCACTGGCTATCCATATTTAGGGATTTTAATCTTTCCACATAAATCACTCCCTCTGGCTCCTTAATCATGTGTGACAACTTGCAGTGACTGCATCTTGTGCTCTGATTCCCCTGAAAGGTCCTGCAAGCTAAGCAGGGTTAAGCTGAGTTAGTAACTTAGATGGAAGACGCAAGAACCACACAGGAAATGCACAAAATGAATCAACAGGCAACCCAGGTCTCTCTGAACCTCCACTTCTCACTATCTGCAAGAGAAGCGCCCTGGATCTAGAACCTCACTGTTTTTCAAAGGAGGAGGCCAGCCCACGAGCATCTCAGCATGCTTTCCTTGCCTGTGGAAACTGGAACTTAGACTAGGAATCAGCTTTAGTACACTTTGCGCTATGCTCCCAACTTCCTTTAAGAACCAATCAGAGTTAGATCAGAAGCAACCAAATGAGTCTAGCAGGAAGACTTTGAACCAACGTGGGGAGGATTGTAGACTTCATCAAGATTCCTAGGCTACAACTGCTGGGAATAAATCTATGTCCCCTCCCTTTATTTTTCTGAATTTAACCATAGCCCCATACCTGCACATCTATTAAACAGCCTCTTTGGGACGACCTCAGCTTCCTTTGCCTTTGAATGTGATGTTAAGATCCATATAAATCTGTGTCTTTACTGTATCTACTAATACAGGACAAGAGAGAGGTTGCCAAGCGCCAATTTTTGTAATAAAAAGTAACATTTACCTGAGTGCCTAATCTTAACAGTCACTCTTCTAAGCACTTTACTCACAATAACTTGTTTTAAACTTCTCAATAATCCTAAGGGAGATAAAAACTGAGACACAGAGAGATTAAGGAATTTTCCCAAGGTCACAGAGAGAACAAGAGGCAAAGCTGGAATTGGAACCCATGTAGTCTGATCCCAGAGCCCATGGTCACCACGCTGCTGCCCTACATGGACCCGTTGATATTATTGAGGTTTCTGCCCCTGAAAGAAAATTGGGAGCATACCAAGAGCTTATGGAAATGATAAAAACAAACAAACAAGCAAACAAACAAACAGTAAGGACTGTGGAAGATGATAATCTCTAACATAGGAGCCAAAACCACTGGCTCTTCCTGGAAATGTGGGACAGAACATGGGACGATGAAGGTAAGTCAGTGAGAGGTGGAGACGAATATTTACTAGTGGATTCACCAGCCCACTTCAAGGTATGAGAAAAACAGTTGGTTAAAACCAAAGACCACTGGGCAGAAGTGATGTCGTTGACTAGAGAGTGGTTGACATGCTGGTCATGAATGTAAGCTGGTTGAGGAAGGAAGTGAAGAAAGTTGGCACTGAAAGTAGAGAGATCAAGGTCATGAGTGTCCCTCAACATGAATTATCTTTATATTCACAACCATATTAAGGCTTCACAATCATCTGCATTTCAAAGTTGAAGAAGTTTAGTCTTTAAGAAATGAAGAAAACTGCCGGAAGTCATGCAGCAGATTAAGTGGCAGTGACTGATAGACACATGGTACAGCAGTCTGATCCAGAGACTGAACTCCTAGTCACTTAGGCTACTGCTTTCTACCTTCCTGAAAGTGTCAGCAGAGAGAAAAAAGACTCCAGATGCCAGAAACACCAGAAGTAACTGGGGAAGCAGGGCTTAGAAGTAGCAGGGAGGGGTGATGGGCACACGGATAGGGTTAGTCTTACAAAATAGAAGATTGGAGTGTTTCTTTCTCTCAGTTTAGAAAGAAAGAGAAAAGAGGAAGGGAGCACCCAAGAGCATTCTAGCAAGGAAGGAAAGGCTAGATCGTGTGACATCAGTCTCATTTTCTCAGCAAACTAGAGCAAAGGTCATCTGCTAAGGTGTTGAATCCTAGAGGGTTGGGTCGGAGCTAGTTTAAGACCTGGAATGTCTGAAACAGCTGTTATACTGCACTCCCTTGCAAGTGAATGTAAGCAATGCTCAGCCACTCTGGGGCCCTTTATGAGCTGATGTTGTCTTTATAGTGAAAACATTTGCCCTGATTTTGTGATTTTCTCCAGCAATGAATATAAGCACAGGAGTAGAACTAAAGAAAACAACTGGGGTCTTTTCCGCAGTGCTGGGGACAGCTTGCAAATCCATGAACACTCTAATGTGTTAAATTTATCCAGTTTCTTCTAAAAAGGAAAAGTCTGGGTGCTGGTAGTCCATATAGTGAGAGGCCAAGGCGCACTGAACTTAGAGTATAGATTGGTGGATCACAGTAAAGACACTGGCATGAAGTTTGGGTTCTGCTCCCCGTGGAGCCTCTTGCTAGCTGGTGACCTTAAATAAATTACTTAACCTATCTACGCCTCTGAGTTTTAGTCTGTAAAAGGGGGGATTACTTGAGCTTACTTCATAATGTTGTTGTGAGGATTAAATAAAACATATAAAGCATGGTGTTTAAGACATAATATGTGGTCAATAAGCATTAACTTTTATTAAGCCTCAAACAAAGACTTCACTGATATTGCTAGTTGTTCAATGTCCTCGTTGATCAGCATTCACTAGAAGCATGGCAGCTCATGCATATACATGTATGCACTAAATCATGTAAGAAGTTACTTTCTCAGCCTTCAGTGGGGGCTTTAAACTGTCCAGCTGGGCTGACTAGTTCTTGTTTTCAGATAAAAAAAAAAAACAAAGTAGTAGTGTAATAGACTTTGAGTTTGTTCCTAGGGAAACTAGCCAACTGTTCCCTGTTTAATGCCAATAAGACCTTGACCTTTCCTGCTTTCTATGTCAACCTTCCTCTCATAAAGCAAACCCAGACCACAAGTCTAGCCAGGGAGTCGATATTAAATTAAACCTAGAATTTTAAAACATTGCCCAGGTCTTTCTCAATAATTACAATCCTTTTTAAGCATCAGATTTTCTGCATTGGCTCCCAGTGGGTTGCAGAATAGCACGAGTATTGCTAATCCTTCTTCCAAATCTCTACAGTCTATTCAGTGTCATTTCTTCTTTTTATAGTCTCTCAGGTGTGAATAATACTTGTGGCCTGGGATTGGGCTCTTACTCTGCATAACAAAAAGATGTTCTTGAAAATGTGATTAGAATGCAAATGCCTTAAGCACTAGAATGTTTTAAATATCTACATTCTAAACTTCCTGAGAATTTCCTTTTCAGAAAATTTATTTTTTCTCTTTTCTGGGAAATAGAAGTAATAAAATACAGCAACCTAATGACTAAGAATATCAATGACATACCTTTTTCTAAATTCTTATGTAGACCTGGGGTCTCTTCCAGACCATGTCTCTAATTGTGGCACATGCTACCCTCTTTGTCATTTGGGCAGGAGTAGCATTTGCTTGTCCCATAGTACCTAGCAGGCTCATAAAAGTAGAGTAGTGACACAATAAAAACTTTTGGATGGACTGAAAATACTTTTTGTTTAACTAACTCATGTAGAACAGGGGACCAAGCAGGTAACTGAATGGAGCAGGCTGGGTGTGAGACAGTATAGAGCAGTGGGGGCTGCATTCATGAAAACTGCATGCCCCATCTAAGGGGATAGCTGGAACTCGGCTCCAGCTCACTCTTGCCATGGAGCTACATAGGCTCTGTGTTGCTAGATATTCCAATTTTTAGAGAGAAAATAGATGTCTAATGTGAAATCTCCCAGCTTTTACATGCTGTCAACCAATTTAAAAAAATTAAAATTGTAATACAATGCAGGCCCAGAATCACACATCTGTGGGCCAAGTCCAGCCCAGCACCAACAGTTTCCAATGGCCTAGTTAAAGGAAATTTCTGAGAAATTATGACGAGTAATTCAGATTCTCCATATCTATCCTTCACACCAGACTCACCTTCAAGCAGGTGTGTGACCATGGCCTGCAGTCCTTTCCAATGTCTCTTCCTATTGCGAGTCACAGCTGGACTGGCCATCAGAGCAAGACTTATTCCTGAGTCAGCACAGAATGACACTTTAAACGACTCATTCACACAACCCACTGAGCCTTTTGATGGTGTTGCACAAAGCTGAACTGATAGTAATTGGTAGCAAAGGTGTCCAGGTTAAATGTTGTGACAAACATATTTAAAGGCCTGGATGATTTCATGATTCTAATATAGCCCCAACAAAGCCACCTAAAGAAATGACATGGATAATCAAGTGTCATGCACCAAATGTCAGCTGATTGTCTGCAATGGGCGAGGTAGAAAGGGTCAGAAGGAATATTCTATTCTCCATCTTTATCAGCTCTAAATTGATTGGTACATAGCAAAGAGTCCTACTTTCCCATTAAGCTCAAAAAATCTGTCCCTGCTAGAGGAAGAATATTTAACCCAATAGTATTTGTATTCCTCTCAGAATGTATAAACTTAATTGACATAAAATCCTGTCTTCATTTACCACTTGGAATTAGGTAAAGCTCATTACCTTTTCTAAAATGAATCACAACTAAGAAAGAAAATCAAGAACACAGAAATTTCATTAGGATAATAAACCCACATATGTAGAACCAGATCACAAAATGAACTTTTAATTTTCTAACAAAATGAAGTTTAAGGTAAGTTTATTTAACTGCAGATTTACCTTAGAACAAGAAAAAGAGAAGAGAGGAAATACTGATGTCCTATATTTAAAAATTAGGGAGTAGTTAAGAAAAAAACACAGCAATATTGTAGGAAAGGAATTTTGAAATTATTCAGTAAAGGTAGTGTTGAAAATTACCCTTTCTTTTGACAGTCATAATTACTCCTCCATTGAGACAGATAATTTAGTTACTATTATAATTGAAAAGAAAAGTTGTTCCTTATAAACAAGTTTATAAATTCACTAGAAATAAAATTTCAGCTCCACGAAGTATTACAGGTACCTCTAAAACTGATTTATAGTGTGAGACAGCATCTACAGATATCTTCTATACAACACGTATGTTGACTACAGTACTCCAACACTCAGCTAGGGAATCTAATACCTGCTGCTCTACACCTTTTATGATTTTTCTTTTATAACACTTTCAACTTATGTTGATTATCATCTATTTTACAAATCAAGTTAAAATCCCTTTTGGAACAAGACAAAATCCATATTAAATAAGTCTATCAGAATGAGTAATATATGCTTTCAGTATAGACCATCAGTTCCCAAGCAATGGTATGCATACCCCTGGAGGTACGGCTAGGCTATTCAGGGGTACGCAAAAAAATAATCAGTAATGGCACAAAAACAAGCAAAGTTAAAAAAATGCAAAATCTTAGATGTGGAACAATAAATGTTAAGTTTGAATCACTATTAATGGAGACACTTCAAAAGTAATCACGTCAGCAAATGATGATCCGTGAAGGTGTGGCTATGAGCCCTTCCTCCAAACTGCTCTTCTACCAATCATCATGCAGTTTTAGAACAATCCATCTGTGACAGTTCTAGAACTTTCCCAAACATATAAATACATCTATAGCCAGACTATTTGATCTGTTTAGTTATTGACTGAGTAAAAGTGTTTTGTCTTTAATCATAATGCTTTTCAAGTAGTTTTTTTTATTCAATGTTTAAATGCTTGATCATCTATCAGCATTTAACTGTTATGAATATTGTAAAATTAAATCTGTGGTTTGTACTTTGAGTGTAGCAATTTTTCTTTCCTAACTTATTACCTCATTTCCACTATCTCACATTAAGATGGGCACTGAACCAA
>PVJL010011838.1:0-40473 GCA_004026885.1 Lyroderma lyra | reverse complement strand
TAACACAGTCTTCCTGTTAGACCCTCAGGCAGGAGCTGGCCCTGCACCCCTGAGCAGCTCCTTCTATTCAGGTCACTCAGCTTGTTAGTGAGGAACAGTATAATTCTGTCCACCCTCCACAGTCCTGCCAAATTCCTACGGGTTTGGGTCCTTTGGAGGCATGTTCTTTAAGGCTTGCTGGGCATGGCACCCAGTAAATTACCATTGTACCTCAAAGGGGTGGCTCTTCTCCCCAAGACACATCTATGCAATGAAAAATAGCTCTTGGGTAAAGATCAACACTCACCTGAGGTCTGTCGGCTAATATTTAGTATTCAGTATAAATAAAAAAATTTTAAAACCTGTACAGTTATTATTAATTAACACAGCTTTACACTTATCTAATGCTCCACATTGTGCAAAGTGTGTGTACTGACCTATACGTAGATGCCCATGGCTCTGTTCTTTTCACTCCCTTGTAAGGAGAGTAGGAGACTCCCTGCCCCCAACCACACGTAGCAACACGCACACCTCAGAAGTGGCTGAAATGCTAGGAGACTCAGGCAAACCCACAGCAAAGGTGTGATCCAGAAACCCAGCTCTGAGATTTAGACTCCTTGTCATGGCACAGCACAGAGAGAGCACCAGCTTTTTGTCTGACTTTTCACAAATGCCAATCTTTATGGGAGGGTCTTACGTAAAGCCATTGTCACAGCACAGTGTGTCTCAGTGAAGGCACCAAGAAGGGAATCATTAATTGCCTGGGAGATGGGAGAGGGATGACACTGCCCCACAGAGGAACAATGTTATGGGGGCTCAAAACATGAATCAGAGTTTCTCCGATGGAGCGGGGAGAGTTGACAGAGGAAACAATACAGAGAACATGTTGGGGGCTCGGAAAACACCAAGTCATGGCAAGTGAAGTGCAGAGCCTAGCAGGGGCAGCGTCAAGGTCGTTAATGAAAGAGGGCCATCTCAAAGGGAGAGTTTGGTTGCCACCCTGCAGATGGTGGGGGACCAGCGTGGCATGGCAATACGTCCTCATAATAATCCACTCACAAGGTAATAAAGATTGAATGAAAGCAGTGACAATGGGGAGGAAGACAAGTAGGGGGCAGAGTTATCCACGTTTGGTTGCCAGCTTGTCACGGGGGCCCCAAGAGTGGTAACTGTCGGGTCACCCACCGTGCAGGGCTGGATGGAGAGTGCGGGTATGCAGTGATGCAGAAACTGCAGGTCGCAGATGAGAGTACTGAGAGGTCCAGAAGACGAGGAGAGTTCTGGAGGCAGCGTGTCTGACGAGGGGGAGAGTATATGTGAATGCCGTCGGGTCATTAATGGAGCAGGGGTCCGATGTGGGCCAAGGGGAATTTCAGTGTTTGGCTAAGACTTGCTGAGTGGGTGCTGCAGCACAAGCCTTGGGCTTCACAGTCTGCCCTCCCACCACTGCTCTGAGCACCTCATTTATGTCACACAGCCCACTCGTGGTGTCCCAGACATTTCCCACTCAGCGAGGCCAAGGCTGAGGTATGCTGATAGTGCACAGTGTGACTATCACAGGGGGACCATCCTGGGGAATGGAGGGAGGATCCTAGTGGGGCCATCTTGGGGATGGAGGGAGGATCCCAGGGGGACTGTCCTGGGGAATGGAGGGAGGATCCTAGTGGGGCCATCTTGGGGATGGAGGGAGGATCCCAGGGGGGCCATCCTGGGGGCTGGAGGGAGGATCCTAGTGGGGCCATCTTGGGGATGGAGGGAGGATCCCAGGGGGACCATCCTGGGGGCTGGAGGGAGGATCCCAGGGGGACCGTCCTGGAGGGTAGGAGGCCCTGGGTATGGACCTGAGTACAGAAGAGTGAGGTGGTGGGACTTGAGTGAGGAGAGTGTGGAAGGGAGGTGCTCTGGTATTAAAGGGATCCCAGATGGTGCTTGCTGAGGGCAGGCCGTGGGATGAAGGTGAGGACTGTGGTCTGAGTACTCCCATCCTGGGTAAGTGCCAGAGCAAGTATGGAAAAAGTGCTCCTCTCCCTACATGACAGTAGAGCAGGGCTTAACTAGCTAGCTTCCTTTCAGGCTGTGTTAGCAGTAGCAATGGCTGAAAGAGCAGCGTAAGGGGAAGGGTGCAGGTGCAGAAAAGGAGAGAGTTTTCTGAGACTTAGGGTGGGTGTCAGCTGAGTGTAGGGTGAAGGACTCAGTGCCAGGAGGAGGGAAGCAGACATAGAGGACTCAGTAGACTGACTGCATAAATGGCCAAGAAACAGCTCTTTTTTTTTTTTTAATTCATTTTTATTGTTAGACTTATTGGGGTGACATCTGTTAGCAAGGATTACATAGGTTTCAGGCATACAATTCTACAGTTTTAGCCACTTGATCAAGTTGAATTTCCATTTGTTCACTGAATGTATAGGTGACTACATGTCTTGAGATTTTTGAAAATTTATGTTGACTATTTGAAGTTTTTATAAAAGCCTTATTATGTTCATTCCCCTTTTGTGTTTTTATTATTTTTCAAGTCAGGTATTTTCTAAATCCTAAATACATTAATTTTTATTTCTTTTGCTCCTCTTAAATTCAGTGTCCCTGGGAGCTTTGGGAAGGTGGCTGCTGATATCTGCATGTGCCCAGGTGACCAGCCCTCGGCATGCTGATGGCACCTGGGCTTGGGGACCCTCTGTCCTCATTCTATTCTTCTCAGATTCTGAAGCTACTTTGAGCCCTTCCCCAGCTACAGGAAGTTGCTGGGAATCCTCTCTCACTCCTGGCATCTGAGGCTTCATAGCTTTTACGTGTGTCCTGTCCATGTGGCCTCTGTTTTATGATTTTTCTTTCTGGGAAAACCCTGGGCACAGAGGGAGGCCAGGGCACTGTGTGGGAGGCTGAGGGACCTGTTCTGGGGTCCTGCCTCTTTCCCTTGAGGTCTGGCCCCTGGGCAGGCCCTTTGCCTGGCTGAGCCCTGGTCTTCATCTGGCAGAGGTGTAGACATTCCTACCTTGAAGCATTGCCCTGGGCATGAGGGGGCCAGCGTTTTGGAAGGTGCCTGCCACAGCACCTGGCCTGAGTACACTGTGAGACCTTGTGAGCAATAGGGTCCCCGTTTGATGGTAGAATGCATGTGGCCATGGACTAGAACCATTGAGTGTCACTCTTAAATTCTTCCAAAGCATTTATTAAAATACTTTGGGGGAAAGGGTCTAAGTTTCTGAGTTTCTGATTCTCCCTTAATCCCTGTGGCCTCCTCTCTGCCTGGCCCTTAGTCTCCTCTGAGCCCTGGTCACACCCTGTGTTCCCAGCTGGGCCCCACCCAGTCTGCAAGCTCCCCTCACAGGGCTGTGCCCACACTGGGCTCTGTCCTTTGCACCCCCAGAGCCGAGCACCCAGCACAGAGGGCCAGCCCAGCAAACTTCAGTCACCTACGCAAGTGACCATGTCCTTATCATGGTTTTGGCTATTTTGTAGTGGTTCTGACCCCTACTTTCATTTACTCAACTTTTTTATTGTGGGCTGACTATGTGCCAGGCACTAGGGCATAGAGCAGCAAGCACACAGGTGAAAACCCTCCCGTTGTGGAGTTTCCATCTTCAAGGAGCCTTCCCCACTCTTGCAGCACTCCCTGGTCTCTCTGCCAAATACCCCTTAGTTAATATGCGATTGGGTGTTAAGTTCTTAAAACACGCATTAAGTTTCCTCTGTGCCAGCACTGTTCTCAGCATTTTGTACACATTATCTCACTGGCATCTGCACCACTTCCAACAGAGCTGTATGGAGGAGGCTCTGTTAGTTTTCTCATTTTACAGACGAGACAAGGAGGCCCACACACCCAGCCTGGATGCTGGCTCACGTTTGCACACTCGTGGGAGTGAGTCTGACTCCAGGTTCTCGGGTAGCTGCTCACACGGTCCTGGAACGCTCCTTAGACCTTAATTCTTTCTTCCTGCCCGATAGACATGCCCCGTGGACTCTTCATCTCCCGTGACACCCAAGGCAGATATGTGTCTGCCAGGGCTCTCAGGCTCCCAGATCCCTCCCCCGCAGGCCATCAGAATGATCCAGGTCTCCCCATCAGAGACTGCCAGCACCTGGCTGCGCATGGTGCTAGTAGCTTACGTCCTCGCGCCCCACACCCCTGCTCCTGTGTTGCAGCTGGGGGCACAGCAGGGCCATTGCCTTGGCCTTCCGCTACTGTTTCCTTGTCCTTTCCTTCTGAGCCTTTTCACCACGCTTCCCCTCACCCTCATACTCTCTTTTGATCTGGAAAATCCAGGCCCTTGGAGAAATCAGACAGTATGAAATATGGAAACTGCTTGGGAAGTAATTGATGAAACACTGCGACTTTTGAAACCCGTGGAGATAACACACCTTCTTGCTCACATTATTTAATTTTTAATGGCAGATTTAATTAATGGAGATCAGGTCTTCTGGTTTCTGATGTGCATACAGAGTAGCTGGAGGAGGAGGAGGAGGAGGGGTGGCCATTTATAGGGCAAAGGAAGAGCCTCCAAAATCAGGAATTAGAAGACTCTAACAGGGGGAAATGTCCCCCAGAAATAACAGTTCATGGTCAGTGGGTGCTAATTAACGTGTATGGCTTTAGCACGGTGCAGTTCAGAGAGACTTCCCAGTGACTTATCAATGAGTAACAGGACTCCTTTCCAGACACAGGCAGTGTCTCCAGGCACTGGGACCTAGGCGCTCTGCTGGTACTGCACTCTGCTGTCTACACAGCTGCCAGAATGTTCTTTCTAAAATGCAAATCAACCCTGCCACTCCCTTGCTTAAAAGTAAAACCTTTGTTCCCCACTGGTTGCCAGTGGTCTGAGGGCCACGCTTTCAGCCTGCAGCTGAGACCCTCCTTCCCTCCCGCAGGTCCCAGGCTGACTTTCTCCCCAGTCCCTTCCCTCGCCTTGTACCTGGTGTGATGATAGCATCTACCAAGGGGTGCCCCTCACGCTCCCTCATGCTGCTGTCTCCGTTTACAGGACCCCCTCATTATTGGCCCATTTCTGCTCCTCCTATAAGACTCAGTTCATTAAAGTGGATGTACCCTTTAACCCAAGAATTTGACTTCCAGGATGCTTCACATATGCTCATTTGAGCACAAAGGTGTACTAGGGCTGTCTAGAAAGTATCAGCCATGTAATATGAAAAATAGAGGCATTTATGGCTGGATTTTTTCCGGACAGCCCTCTTAGGTGTCATGATGTACCTTTCAGTGTTGTTTGTAATCGTGGAAGATGGGCAACAGCCTAATGTCTATGGTGGGGAACTGCTAACGTGAGCTGTGGGTTGCCAAGTCCTACAATGGGACACTAACAGCAGGTAAAATGGATAAGGCCTCTGAGAAGTAAATGAAGAGTTTAAGAGCGGCACGACACGTGCCAGCAGGTGGGTGTACGTAGGTGAGCTCACTTAAGTGTGCACAGCAGAGGAGGTGGCAGTGCTGGGGTCCGTGAAGGCAAGAGGCTTACTGGTCACTGAATACCTGTCTTCTGTCCTTTCTGCTTTTGCCTTTTTACAACATGTGTAAGTAAGAATGATTTTTAAAAAACATTGTTGAATGTAAGAAACAATTTTTAGACCTCAATTAGCTTCTAAGAAGCCAGTCTGACAGCCTGCCAGGCTATCCTTTCTGGTCTCCCAGAGCACCTGGGACAACTAGTCAAATGTCCCATTGTAATTGAGATGTTGCCTTGTCTGTGACCTCCATGAGTCCCAGATGCCGAGTGCTTGCCTTGGAATCTCCTGGCACTCAGTGGGTTCCCAGTATGAACACTGGCGGCCTGCTCCCCAGTCCTTCTAAAAGCCCGTGGGTGGTGGTGTAGTCCAAGAGTCCGTGGGGTGCCCTGCTACTGCTGGCAGAGGGGCCTGGGAGCTCTCCAGCAGCCACAGGAAGGCCTGGTGGAGATGGGGTCATGAACATGGGAAGCCAGCTCAGCACTCCCCACGTTGGGCCAGGACCTTTGTGTGTCAGGGAGCAGCGGTGGGGCATTCTGCCGGAGCCAGTGGGCCCCGGGGTCTGCCGGAGCCGATTAGATGGCAGAGCGTGTGGGTCGCAGCAGGAAGGGGACTTCCTCTGAGTCATTTCTGCAAGACAATAGAGGAAGCTGCTGTGGGGTAATCACAACCACTTCTTGGCCTGTGGGCACTTCCTATGACAAATCTGGCTGACCACATGTTGTCTGAGCTCATGGTCAACTCAGCTGCTCACCGCGTTTACCGTAGCTGGGCTGTGTGCCTGGAACTGTAGGTCAGAGCAAAGGCACTGCCCACAGCACACTGAGCCCATCTGGGACATTGGAGAGTGGTGGGGCCTGGAAGACAGGGACCTGACACTTCCCCAAAGAGGAGAAGGTCTGTGCTTATGGGGCAGGGAACAGACCAAGGTCAGTTGGTACGCTTAGGTAAGGCACATGTTAGCTTCAGAAAACTCCATGGTGTGGTGACAGGGGCTGTGGTGGCTAGGGTGGGTACCACTACTGGGCACTGTCTCTCTGCCACCCTAGGAGAGAAGGAGTACTCTTTCTTGTAGCCGGGAAACAAGACTCAAGGAAGTAAGTGATGCAAAGAACACAGAGAACATTAAACTGTGGTCTCTGCACTGTGCACTCTGCTGTAAGGGCCCACGACTGGGAGGTGCGAACTGTGTCTCGGAGATCCCCGTTGGGGTGTCACCGAAGAGCTGCTGCTTAGAGCGGAGGGAAGGCGTGATTTGACTCACCTCTGTCCTTACTCCCTCGCCCAGGATAGTCAGTGTTGGTTGAGTGTCAGACTGGTCGAGGCGAAATCATGATCTCTTGGCAGGAACAGCAGGGCTCCAGAGAGAAACGCACTGGGTGACTTGGAGTGAGCCCATACCTGCGGGGGCCAGAGCGGCCTGGCTGTGAGGGGAGGAGAAGCCCTGTTTCTTCAAGTCTGTTGTGTGCTGGGAGCCTTCTCATTTCCCAGCCGTGTGCCTCGTGGCCATCAGAGGGAAGTGTCGGCTATCTGCTCAGTTCAGAGGTGAGGACATGAGCCAGGGGGAAGCAGGGTGACCTGCCCAGGCTCGCTCAGCAGCCGGGGACAGAAGGCCGGCACTGGCCTCCCTACCACCTCCCAGAGCAGAATTTCTACACCTATGGTCCCTCCCCCAGGTGTGCTTTTGCCACCACATCCTTCCACCTGGTTGGCTTTTCCCTGAGGCTGTGGTACAGGTATAAGGCTGAGGGCCTGGTCCAGGATCTGACTCCACTTTTCATGTCCTATAGGTCCTAGGGGAGGTGCTTCCTGCCCCACCTTGGTTACCTTCCCACAGGCAGGTGATGCCACAGTGTTTTCCCTGCCTGGCCCTGGTCTGGTCTCCTGTCATCCATCTGATTTGTCTGAGGAAGGATTCATTCCCCCTCGGGCAAGGCTATCTGTGTGATGGCATCTGCTGCTGTCTTGTCTCCTTGCCAGGGAGGTCTGACTGCCAGCTTTGTCTTGGGCTGTCCTCTGGGTGGTTTCATTCTTGAGACTGCTTCCTGCATGCAGTCACTCCCCCCCAGTCGTGAGCCTCACACTACTCTGCTAGGCAGGTGGGGCTAGCAGGTGCGTTTCTGTTTGTCTTCTTGGGAAACAAATAGAGAGCGCTGGGTTTGGGGCCCATGTGGCCTGGTGTGACTCGCCTCTGAGGCATAGAAAAGGGGAGTAACTTATCCGGAGTCACACTGTGGTGGCCCCTGAGGCTCAACCCGGCTCTGCCTTGTTGCAAGCCCGGCTGTTCCCCATAGCAGCTGGCTCTGGACCTGCACACTCACTAGGTAACCTCAGGGAGGACAGAAGTATATGTCTTCGACTGCCTTGCAAGGCTCTGGGTGGACGGCTGCCGCCCCGAGAAGTGCTGTGGTCTTGGCAGGTGGCAGGGCACACGCCTGGCTCAGGATCTGACACCTGGGCTGTGACACTCATGGTGTGACTTTGAGCAAGTCACTTCATCTCTCTGAGCAGCAGAGCCCACCTATAAAATAACGGTTGGACCGGATCCAGACTCCGCAAACTTTTTCTTTACAGATGGTAAATATTTCAGGTTCTGTGGACCATATGGTCTCTGCCACAATAACTCGCCTTGGCCATTGCAGCACAGAAGCAGCCGCAAACAGTACGTAAACAAATCCTGAGGGTGGCTATATTCGAATAAAACTTTATTTATAAAACCAGGGGGCAGGCCGTGTTTTGTTCATGGGTGGTGGGTTGCTGACCCTGAACTAAAGGACCCATGTGTCCTTCCATCCTTTGCTCCTGTAGGATTCTGTAGCTGCTGTTGGTCCAGAGTGGGAGCGAGTCCCAAGCCGTGGATCCATCGCCAGCCGGCTTTGATGCTCGTCAAGAAATTAGCATCTGTCGATTTTTAATGCCGTTGCACCCCATGAGGGGACCAAAGGGAAGCTGCAGCCTGTGGTAACCAGTTCTGTTTTTTCCTTTGTAGAAAGCCGAGATGTATAAACTGTCTTCACAGCAATTCCATGAGGCAGCCTCGAAAATGGAGGGCACAATAAAGTAAGAATTTGTTAATTATTTTAAAACTTAACCTGTATTTGTAAAAATTGCCACACATGGTTTGAAACCTGCCACCACCTGCCTAATTTCAGATTTCTCTAATAACACAGAGGACCATCTGTTACTCGGTCCTCTCACCTGGAGCTGAGGCAGCCATTGGTCCTTTGTAATTGGCCACTGTTTCTCCCCTAGCAACCCGGCACGTGGGAGTGGGCAGGGCTGTTTGAAGCTAGACGCCCCCCGAGCTGGGCTAAGTGCTAACTGTCAGGCCCCTGGGGGAGTCAAAGGAAGGGTGCAGCTGGCCCCCCATTTGTGGAGGTGGTTTTCAGAGGGGTCTGTTCTCTGTGGGTACCCCCGCATGCCTGGCCCTGTGTCCAGAGCTCTTGCATGGTAATACCAGTGTTGGCCCCATTTTATTCCCAGAAGGACTGGGGCTCAGGGACACTGACGGTTCACTCAGGTCACACATTGCTGAGCCAGCATTCTGTCCCCGATCTGTCATGCTCCTGTGCTGTCAGGGGAGGCCTCAGAGCCAGAACATCAGGGATGGGACATGCATGCAGTGTGTCCAATACAGATGCACTTCAGGGTGCAGGTCACACGGGAAGGTCCGAGGGGATCCTGTGGAGAAGGGAGAGCCAGGCTTCATGCTCTGGGTCCTTTATCTGAAGATGGTCTCCATGGACCTGGAAGACCTTCATAAAGTAACCAGGGGCTCCAACCATTTCCCTCTTTCTTCCTCACGGGCCTCTCCCTCCTGGAGATGAGTTTGGGTGATTGTCAGGCAAACCAGTCACAGTGCAGAGCAGTGAGGGTTTGGGTCTGACACCACCAGAAGGGAATGGGAGGTTTGGGTGACTAACAGGTGACACACTGCTTGTGAACATAGCTGCTGATGAAAACTGTGTGAAGAGCCAGGAGGGGCAGGGGGACAGAGGACATGCAGTACAGGCTCAAGGCACACACGGGACACCTGCAGCTGAAGGGAAGTAACACTAGATTGTGGTGACTAAAGACTCGGTCTGGGGAAAAGCACACAGTTATCTTGAGAGTTCAAGTTCGGGAGCCGTAATAAGAGACTTGGAGAAAGAATTTTCCAGTGGGCAGACGTGAGGAAGCGTCTTGTGCCTGCTCACTGGGACCCGACAGGGCCTGGGTGTGAGTGAGCTCCATGTGGACCCTGGGGAATGGAATGTCCCAGCTGTCCTTGCAGCGTGTGTGTCACCAAATGGTTAATTTGATGTCCATGTATCACTCATTCATTCAACACAGTAGCGACTACTTGCCAGGCACCCTGCTAGGCACGGGGGAGATAATGGGAAACAAGAGAGCTCAGTCCCTACCAACAGGGAGCTTATGTTACAGCATTTGGGGAGTGACAAACAATATTTTTCAATTAATCGCACGAAAAGCAATTGCAGACGCTCCTGCCCTCACGAACAAGGGCCCACCTGGCTCATCTGGGGCTGAGAAATACTCAGAATCGGGGGTTGGGAGCAGTCCCACCCCAGAGGTGGAAGGGTAGCAGCCATCCTAGTCAGTGACCACTGGGAAGGACAAACTTCGGGTGTAGCCCCTCACCCTGACCCACTCCCTGGAGTGTCTCTGGGGCAGCCTTGCCAGGTTCATAGCCCCCTTCCCTCCTTCCCTGGATCATGGGACCATCTGCTGTGTGCAAGAAGCTCTAGGGGGACGCTAGGCAGCTTTACTGTCAGTGATCATGGCCTTTTGTCACCTGCCTTGTGGCCCACCATCCTGAGAGTGCGGACTCCTGGCCTCCTGGTCCCCTGGCTTAGTGAATTTGACTTTACTGTCATATCCTTGCTCATCCTTGTATCCTCTGAAGGCAATGGGGAAATGGCAGATGAGTATATTTTTCATTTGAGTGAAGGATGTTTACTTACAAAACCCCTTGATAATGACTTACTGAGCATATTACTAAACGGTAGGGGTAGGTGCTCTGCATGCACCTCAGCTTATGCTCTCATTTGCTATTGTTGACTCCATTTCACTGATGAAAGAATCAGCTAGAGAGGTTGTCCACGGTCAGACATGGTAACATACTAGGCCGGGGTCAGGCTTAGCTGAGGCTGCTTTGGAGCCCCTGTTCTTCACTATTTGGCTTTACATCTTCCCTGTCCCTTGAAGGCCCCCTCTGAACACGAGATGGGCAGCAGAGTGTAGCTAAGAGCCTGCCTGGGCTTTGGAATTCTGAGGGTCTGGATTCATACCTCAGCCATGGTTCAGATTGGCTCTGTGCCCTTGGGCAAGTCACTTCACCTCTCTGATTTCCTTATCCACAAAACAGAGGAGAATGACCCCTTTAAAGTTTTGAGTCAGATACCACATGGAAAGTAGACATTGCTGTTGGTATAGTGTAACTGCTACTAATAATGGCAGTTATTTTAACCACTTTTATAGCACCTAGCTTGGCATAGCATGGAACAGATATAATAAATAAATTGGTTTTACTAAAAACACATTTTGTTTCTTGCTAACAAATGTCAACCCAATAAGTTTAACAATTTTTTAAAAAGCCAAAAAAAAAAAAAAAGAAAGGAAAACATTTTGTCTTTTCGCAAACAAAGTAAACAGGAAGCAGTATAGATTTTGAAGTTATTACACTTAAATATTGGGCGTGGGGGTAGAATCCTTGATTGGGAGATTCCTTGGATTATTAGCACATGATTGTAAATTGCATCAGAAATGCAGCAGAAATAAGTGTCAACTGCGGATAGCCGTGATATTGGAGTTTTCTTCCCAGACAATGAGCATCTTTTAACAAATTTGAGTAATCTGAATGGTTACTTAGATGGTTAATTTGATGTCCATGTATTATTCATTCAACACAGTAGCTACTACTTGCCAGGCACCCTGCTAGGCACGGGGGAGATAATGGGAAACAAGAGAGCTTCAGTCCCTACCAGCAAGGAGCTTGTTACAGCATTTGGGGAATGACAAATAATATTTTTAAATTAATTGCATGAAAAGCAATTACCCAAACAATGATTGTTTACAGTAATGAACTTGGAAAGAAAGACTGAGTTTGAATTAAAAAGACCATGCCTAAGACCCCTAATCCAGACTTGGAAGTTGGGAAGGCTTCTCTAAGGAAATGACATTTCAGCTGACTCCTGCAAGATGAGAAGTTGGCCACAGGAAGGAAGGAGAAAGAGCATTTCAAACAGAAGGCTTAGGCTGTGCAAAGGCCCCAGGGTAGGGATAATTTAGCATATTCAAGGAATTGAAAGGCCAGTGAAGCTGAAGAGGAATGAATGAGAATGGAGGTGAGGACAAAACTGGAAGGATTCTGCAGAAGCCAGACCAAACAGAACTTCGTGACCGTGTTACAGATTCTATTTGTGTTCTGAGGGCCATGAAATAGCATTTCAGTTTTCTTTCTTACCTAATATATATGCATGTAAGGTATTAGCTTCTCCATAAACATAGCTTTAGCTATACCCTACAAGTTTTGGTACATTGTATTTTCATTATAACTCAGTTCAAAAATGTCCTAATTATCATTCTGATTTCTTCTTTGACTCATAGATAATTTTAAAATGTATTGCTTAATTTCCAAACATTTGATAATTTTCTAGTTTCCTTTTTACTAGTAAATTTCTAGTTTAATTCTGTGTTTTGAGATACTCTGAATCCTCTACAGATCTTTGAAACTTGTTTTCTGATCCAGTTGATAAACCTTCCACGTGCCCTTGAAAAGAAAATGTGTATTCTGTCAATGGGGATAGCGTTCTGTAGTTGTCCATGAGGTTAAGGTATTCATGACATATTCAAATTTTCTGTATCGGTATTGATGGATGGATTTATGATTTCTTTCTGAGATCAGTTTCCTTCTGACTAAAGAATTCAGTATTTCTTTTAGTGCAGCTTGGCTGATTACAGATTCTCTCTATTTTTAATTGTCTAGGAATATCTTTATTTTGAAGAATATAGCAATCCTTCTTTGATCTCTTTGACGGTATCTTTACATCCTCATTTGATATCTGTTTTGACCTGGGGAAGTCAGCTGTTGATATTATTACTCCTTTGTGGTAATTTTTTTTTCCCCCTCTGATTTTCAGATTTTTCTCTTTGTCTTTGGTTTTTGAGCAGTTTGACTATGGTGGGCCTATGTATAAATTCCCCTCCCCCATTTTTTCCCCTGCATGGGGTTTATGTCTTGGGAGTTGGTGTTCTTTTGTTAGTTTTAGAAATTTTTTAGCCATTGTCTCTTCAAATAGAAGTCTGCTCTATTTTATCTTTCCTCCCCTCTGGAATTTCAGTTACATATATCACTGTGTCTCACATATCTCTATGCTTATTTTGTTTGTTTTTCATCATTTTTTAAAATCTCCATGCTATAGCCTGAGTTTTTTCTATTGACTTTTTATTTTACTAATCCTCTTCATAATTTTTGAAGTCTGCCTTAAACCTACTTATTGAATTCTGAATTTCAATTATTGCACTTTTTTTATTCTAGTAGTTCCATTTCCTCTTATTTAAATTCCCAGTCTCTGATGACATTCTGGTTTTTGTCATCTATTTTCATGAACATATTCATTATAGTTAATTTGAAGTCATCTGAGGGTCTGTTTCTGTTGCCTTTTTTTTTTTCTCTTGGTCCTATTTCTTTGTGTGCCTGGTAATTCTTGATCCAATATCATACCTTGAGCAGATAAAGTACAGGGGCTCTGGAGTATACTCTCACCCCTAGAAAGTGCTCCCCCACACCCCCCACAATTTCTGATGACTTGAGTGAAACAGATTGGAGGCTTGCCTGCAGTTTTCGTAAAACTTGGGCTACTTCCGATATACCTGTTCCTAGGGTATGGCTTTCCAGGCTGTTCTTTCTTGGTGAGTTCTAAACCCCTGATTTTGTTTCCTCAGCTCTATGAGACATCTGAAAATTCTATTCTGCCTTTCAGTGGCTTCTTATTTAGCTCTTTGCCTGTTGCACTGAGTAGCTAAAGAATCTTGACAAATGCCCTAAAAGAGAACCACTAGTGTTGGCTCACTACTCTTTAGCTCTCTTCTCTCCAGAATCCTGACCCTCAAGTCCTAGCTGCCGAGGCAGCCTCCAGCTCCAAAGGAATGTTGTCTGTCTATAGTCCTGTGAAATTACCAAAAGCCCTGCTGCCTTTTCTGCCTTTTAGCTGAAGCTATTTGCCCTACTTTCAGCCTTGGCAACAACTCTAAGGGGAAGAGGGGCTCTGGGAATGAATGGTCACCTCACCACTGTTCCCTTCTTTTCGTAATCCTGGCCCTCGAGGCCTACTTTGTCTTGGTCCTTAGATGCCGTCAAACAAAAAAATTTGTTTCCAACTTTTAAAAAATTTTTCTCAGAGGAGAGCATAGTTCTTCCACAAGCTACTCCACTGTAGCTGGGAGCAGAAGTCCTGACTTAGCTTTTTAGGAATGATTAGAGTTTGCCAAGCAGAATACAACCGTGCCAGCTAGAAGAAACAATAAGAACTAAAACACAGTCAATCAGACACTACGTTAGCAGCATTAGACACCAGTGGCATGCATGACTCTCCCAACTTTTCTTGGGCCCATCAAGCTTTCCTGAAGCCTGCCAAGCCCAGCCTATATGCAGGGCCTCAGAAGATGACCGCCTGAGTTGAGGGTCAATGGAGAACTCATGACTGAAGAGGAATGTTGGTGAGGCCCACATTCAAGTTTGGGGACTCTTATTTGGGCAGAATCCTATTGTTAGGATAGGAATGAATAGCTGAAGTGTATATGCACACACACACACACACACACACTTCTACCTCACAACGACACAGCAAGCAGATAGAATCGCTCTGATTTTCTGAAGGAAGAGATTAAGACCCTAGGGAACATCCTGCATTTATTGTGTCACATCTATTTTTTATGACAACCTTCAGTCCTCCCCCCGTGGGATTCATTTCTGGCTTCTCCCTGTCAGGAAACTTGTAAAGTCCTCCCTGGCCCCACAAAGAACCAGCCCTCAAAGAGGTTAAAACAATTGAGTTGAAGGAAGAACAATATTAACTGTTTCCTGAAACTGAGTCATTGTGTTCCAAGGACTTTGATCCAAAGGCGTCTGGTTATGTGGACACAGCCGACGGGAACTTGCTGGAGCTGAGCTGCTGCTGTGTGCTTTCACCCTCACTAAAAAGCAAGCGAGGCCTTTTAAATAAACTGTGTGGGAGGGGTTTGGGTCCACCTGAAGTACAAATTATTTTCAGGGCCTTGAGCTTCCCTAATTTGCATCTATTTAGTGAGCTAATGACATATTGATTAAAACAATGGTCACTTATTTGAATCCCCAATAAGATGACAACCTGAACATTTTTTAATCCAGATAACATTCACATTAGTCTGATTTCAAAAGATACTTATTTCTATCTCTCACCTCCCTATTTTACTTACCCTTCAAAAAGAGCATTTTCTACTCAGAAATTTACCAAAATATGTGGTTTAAACTGGTGCACCTCTTTGAGAGGTTAACAAATCAAATCCCATTTAGTAATTCACTTACAGTTAATACATTTCTACTAAAAATAAAAGCAGTTCCTGACCATCACCCACACGCAGCTGTGACGCCAGGTCTCCTGACCACAAGAAGCTCACATGGCAGATGCCACCATTGTCCCACTTTGCAGATGTGGAGATGAAATCACTTACCCTCGGGCTCGGTTTCCCAGTCTGTGAAACAGCGCCAATGATGGTGCCTATTTCTGTCGGGTTCTTAGGAAGACTACATGCGAAAATCCACCCAAGTGCCCAAGGACGCAGCCCAGTGGCAGCACGGTGGGACGTGAACCAAGCCTGCAGTAGTCTAAACTTGCCCTTTCCTACAACATTGGGATGCTTTCCCTCTTTCAGAATTTTCAGGACAGGAATTAGCTGCTTGCTGATGAGCTGACTGACTGATTTCCCTGGAGCTGTAGTGTTTCCTTACATTTCAGACCACAAATTGTGTGTGTGTGTGTGTGTGTGTGTGTGGGTGGGTGTGTGTGTGTGTTTCCAAACACTAGGACCCTTTGCAGACATTTACTTCCATACCAATGTTGGTAGAGTTCTGCCACTTTTGTAGCAAGAGAGTCAAAGATGAGTGGTGAGAGAGTGGATCGACAGGTCCTGTTTGTAGAGACCGTGAGAATGGAAAGTCCGTACAGAAGATATAGGTGACAGCATTCCCTAAGGTTGAAGCCCTGGGATGGGTCTGTGACTGAGTGAGTGTGAACTGCCTGTGGAGAGCCTCAGTTACTCAGTTACTCAGTTACTTAGCCTCTGCCCCCATCCTGTGCCCCTGGCAGACATCACTGGTGGATCCCAGCAGTCTCCCGCTGAACCTGAACATGGCCCCAGGACTCCTCGATGGAGCACTTCAACAGATGCTATCGACCCTTCAGGATTGGCATTCAAGGTGAAACCTATTTGCCATCCCTGGGTCCAGCGAGTTCCAAAGTAATTTTCAGATCTGATACTGTACTTAGTTTCTGATTTCAGGATGCAGAATTGACCAGGTTCTTTACCTTTGTGCATCCTATGTTCTGTCTAGAACGCCCTCTCTCTTTTTTCCTTACAGATTATGCTCACTTTTCAAAATTCAACTTAAGCATCTTTTCTGCTTATTGTTTGTATTGCCAGAGGTCAAGCCAGTATCTTATTTTTCTCTGCATCCCCACTGTGTGACTCAGGACTTAGCTGAGAAAGGTGCCCACCAAGCATGTGTTGGCTAAGCTGATGAGCTAATGTCATTGTATGAACATTAGGGGGTGGGACTGAAAAACAAATTGGTGGCTGTTTAAGCACCTTCTCTATGGAGGCTTCTGCAACATGCACAGAGCCCCATGTGGGGGTGCTTTGAGGTCAGGCAGGTGAGTGTGCCGGTCCCAGAGGTGCTGCCTGATATGTGGCCTTTGCCACATGACTGACTGCTCTGAGACACACTTTCCTTGCTTCAGAAGTTTGTTTTGAGAGCGTCAGGAGGTAATTTATTAAGCACATAGTAAGCACTCAGTAAACAATAGGTATTATTATGTAGAAACTCACATTTTAGTGAGAAAAAGATTAGGGTGCCGTAGCCATAAGAGGGTGCAGGCCTAGGTGCATGGAGTGTTGCGATGACTGTCTAAATCTGGAGCCATGAGTGAGTGGGTGACCCCAGGATCCTGCAGCTCTCCTTTTGGAGGTGTGCCCTAGAAAGGGAAGGGAGAGGGAAGTTCACATGTGTGCCAAAGAGGTGTTGTGGCCTTGCTTCCAAGTATGAGAAGTTAGAAGCAGCCTCACTGCCTGTGAACAGGGCAGTGCATAAGCATAACGTACCTGACTCAAGAATAGCAAACTGCAGGTTAAAAAAATGAGCTGCAGCTCTGTGTGCTGGCATAGACGATGCCTGAGACATCTTGTTCGGTGAAAAAGCAAGCTGTGGTTTGCTGTGTGTATGCACACTAGACACACATACACTGGCACACTGTCTATTTTGTAGGTACCTGTAATTACGTGGATATAGAGAATAAAGTCTGAAATACAGTCGTTACCTCTGGGCAGTACCAGGGCATTCAGGCTTCTAAAAAGAGTCAAAGGTGACTGTAGCTTTATCTGACATCTTTTTGAATTTGTAAAGAATATATTCTTATATACAGCTTGTATAATTAATGTTAACAAGAGTATAAAGACAGATATAACAGAAGGAATGGTGACAATTTGGGCCAAGGGAGAGGGAAATTCACAGTATAGTTGGGGATCAGATCCGCCACCTTACAGCGCCAAGAGCTGGCCCTGGAACTGTGTTCCTGGTTGCACGAATGTGAGTATGTGTGTGAGTGTGTGTGTGCACGCATACATATGTGAGGACATGCAAATGCATGTGCGTGTGCACATGTGAGTGTAAGTGTGGGAGGACGTGTATGTGTGAGTCCATGTGTGCAGGGGTATGTGTAGATGTGTGTGAATGTGCACACATGTGAGTGTGACAGGGTTGTGTGTGCATGTACATGTGTGAGTATGTGGGAAAGCATGTGTATGTGAGCATGTGTGTATACATGTGTGCACATGTCTGTCTATACACATTGCTTTCTGGTTGAGACTTGACCTCTAATGTGCGCTGGTGCCCTCTCCTTGAACTTCCCTTCCATGAAAGACAGAGAGTGTTGGACTCTCATAAACTTGTGATTTTCTAAATGTCCTAGCTATGGCTCTCATGTTCAGAAGAAATCTGATGTGACATGTGAACACATGAGGCATAAATAAGTGTGATTTTTAGTGAAGCCAGAATGGGCATTGCAAGGTTCTTGGGTCAGAAGCCCAGCTCCATTAAGGCCAGAGGTCTGGGGAAAGGGGGGTTCCTGTCCTTCCAGCCTCATCCACCCCCACCCCATCACCTGCTTTTGTTTGGGCCCAGCGCACTCACACAGGGTCCCACAGGTGCCGCTGGCTGGGTCTGGGCTGATGTGCTATTTGACATAGTAGTAGGGAAGTCGTGAGAGATGAACTGTGAAGCAGGCGGCGTAGCTTTTTGCTGGCAGATACACCCTCAGATTCCATCCGGAATTAAGTTGCAACATTATCGAGTCAAGGAAAGTTAGGAATCAGCCAGTGGTTTTCCGTCCGGCTCTCTGTGCTGGGTGCCTGGTGCTTCTTGCTGTGCTGTGCGGGCTCGCAGTAGAGAGGTTGGGCGGAGGCTGCAGAGGGAGAAAGGCCACAATAACTGAAGAGTTGAGAAGGTAAATGCCTCCTGGGAGGGAGAAAGTTGGCCAGAGCACGGAACCAGATTTTTCTGAGAAATCTGACTGGTAGCAGAACTAGAGCCTTGCACTGCAGCTTGAAATTTTCAGTTAGACTAGAGAAGGACTTCCTGACTTGCAATGAGGGATTCTAATGTGAGAACTGAGGAAAGGAAGCTGTACAGCCTTTATCTTCCTCTGGAGATATTTAAGGAAAAGCAAGTGTTCCTCTGTACTTGGAATGTGGTGTATGCCAGTCCTCTTCCCCATCTCATCGCAAACAACAGAAGGGCTACTTCCTCCGCGTCAGCGTGGGCGCTCTGTCTCGGCCTGCCCTGGCTGGCAGGCAGCGGGCCACCTGCTTTCTCACACACAGTTTCCTGGTGGTTTGCTCTTGACCGCTGTTTAGGGCAAGGAGGGTGTCCCCACATGTAATGACTCATTCCCAAGGAAGCTCTCTGGCACCATGGGCCACCATCCCCAGGAGAGGGTTGGACAGTGCCTGGTTGTATTTGCACAGAATCTTAATTCCCCTTAAAGTCTTTTAGAGCCACTTCTCTTTAAAGAGAGGGTTAGATGACAGTGATCTGGAACCTCTCCTGAGACTGGTACCAGACAAGACATGTGCATGATGGGTAAGACAAGGTTTCTACCTCCGCTGGAGAGCACAGACACACCCCACGCTGCCCTCCTCACAGCCTGCCCACTTCCTAGGATAGCACTCTCTCCCTCTGGTCTTGCCCAGGTGTGTTTCTCTACTCACTCCAAGTGCCTTCTTTGTGCCCCTGGGAACCTGGGGGGCCCTGAGACACCCCTGAGATGCCACTTGTAGCATCATTTGGCCCTTCTGTGTTTATGCTTCTCATTCTACTGGACCAAAGACTTTTTGTGGGCAGGAAGCTGTTTTTCTCATCTTTTTATCCCCAGGGCCCAGTACATATTTAATGAATGGAAACCTGCCATCACATGTGACAATTGCTACAGCAGTGTATGAATAAAGCACTCCCAGGGCGGAGGTCATGGAGCTATCGGTTCTACCCGAGCACACTGGGGCTTCAGAGAATCCACCTTTGTGCTAGGTCCAGGCCGGCTCTGCTGTCGATGGGCAGTGTGAGCAGAGCCTCAGGGTGAAGCCTTCCCTCGTGGGGTGTTAGAGGAAGATAGGGCACCTGCACGGGGGAGAAGCAGCTACCTGAGGGGGTAGGATGAGGCTCCGGTGTGGTGGGAAGGGCAGGCTGGTCCACACATATGAAAGAATTTGGAATTCATCCTACAGGCAGTGGCAGGCCATAAAAAAAGCTTTTAAGCAGAAATTTGACATGATCCGATTTGTGTTTTAGAACGATAACTGGCGGCATTTGGGAGATGAAGCGATAGTGGTGTTGGAGGCAGGAAGCTTACTTAGGACTTGCTACAGCACTGCAAGGTGGGAAGACCCACCACCCACCCAGCAGCCACGTGCTGCAGACACATTCCAGGGTGCAACAGGAGCCAGGCAGAGAGGGCTCCTGCACTCGGCAGGGAGACAAACAAATGGTCAGCAGTGAAATGAGGTGATTATACAATGTGCTGTGAGGAAGATGAAATAAGGAATGTGACAGAGGGTGACTGGGACTACTAGGTGGAGGAGCAGGATTGAGCAATGAGAAAGGTCATGCAGATCCCCAGGCATGGGTACTGTCAGTTACTGGGCAATAGAGTGCAGGCTGGGAGGCCCCCGTCCAGCGGGTGGGAGAGTGGAGTAGGTGGGGAGTGAGGAGGCAGGGCGGCTCCTGACTGGGGCTGGGGTGAGGATGAACTCCCAGTGTCGCCAGCAGACAGGGGACGAGCAGCCAAGGTCTCCCCAGCTGCGGGGGTTGGGGGTGGGCCAGTGGGCTCTGCCGCGGTCTGTTAGGTTTGAAGTGCCTGGAAGCGGTGGCCCTGGGCCATGGCTGACTGCAGCTGAGGGGTTCTGATGAGGGTAGCTGCAGGCTCCAGGGCAAGGGCAGCCTCCAGGGACCGCTGGGCTCCACCCAGTGCTTTCTTACTGCTCAGAAATCTGTGACTCAGGAAACTGGGCTTAGAGATGACAATTTGTTAATCCCCTCCCCTCAACAAAGACGAAACTGGCATTTCTTTCCCAGCTCTATTAACGGACTTGCTTTGGGAATAAAGCCATTGTCCCCAAGGCCCGGCTGGGGCTCTGTTCCTTTGTGCCACTTTTGTTACATTTAGATCAACTTCTGGGGATTAAATGTTATTACAGTAGAAGAATTTGTTTTTTAAATCAGTAAAGAGGTTACTGCTTAACACCATCATCATTAGATTGCTTTTTCCAAGTACTGTTGCCTCCCCTGCCCATTTCCTAAGAGAAAGCCTTGCTCAGGTTCCTTCATGGTCCCTTCTGCCGTGGGAAGGAGCAGGCTGGTCGGAGGCAGGGCCTTTCGGAGCCGGCCCCCAGCCTCGCCAGCCTCCCTCTGCTCTCGGTTAGGCTGCTGTGTGCAGGCCTGCTTGTTGATTGGACCCTGTTAGAAAGACTGGTCACAGGAACGCGTGTGCCTCACTGTGTGGCCCTGTGGCCAACTCAGGGCTGAAGGCAGCTTGAGGAGCAGGTGAACTCTGACCTCAGGTCCTTTCAGCCCCACCAGCCTTTCCTCTGACCAGAATCCCTCCGAACATTATCTCTTCTTAGTGACCCCACCCCCATATTCCCTTTGGAGCTCTCAGAGCTCCACTTCTCAGTGTTCTGCTCCAAGTAGAACGGGATCGAACTTCCACACCAGCTCATGGGCCCCCAGTGTTATCTGCACTTGAGAACAGGGGCCATGACAGACACCACACAGAGCGATGGGCTCCTTCCCGTCTCGTGGATCGCTGACACCTGACTGGACGGGGCGATACTCTTACTCATGTTTATGATGAGGAAACTGAAGCCCGGTCGGCTAACCTGCCTGAGTGCACATGCCTGAGGTTGTTGGGCCAGGAGATGGCGGGGCCCGCGTTCAGGGCCTGGCCTTTCTCGTCCACAGCCCTGGTGTCCTGGTGTCATCCTGTAGCTCGGGACCACTAACGTACATGTTCACGGGACACTAGAAACTCTGACAAGATGCTCTGTGTTATTGTTCAGAGGAGAGAGCCGCTTTCGGGCCTTTGCTGCACTCTCCTGTCCAAAGGGCCCCATACTTCCTGATGACACATTGCACGCTGCAGGGCGGATCTGCCAGTGCCCAGGCGCTGTAATCCGGACGTGCCTCGGAATCCCACGGAGTGCCGAGCACAGGGCCCTGCCCCAAGGGGGGCCCTGGAGTCGGCATTACTTTAAATAAGCTCCCGAGTGATTGTTACGAACCCTGCAGTTCGGGTCGGCTGCCAAAGTGAATGTGTCCCAGCCAACAAATTAATCGCTTTCCCAGAAAAGTCCCCAGGGAGCGCCAGTAAATCCATCCCAGCTTCTGAACAGCTCAGCGGTCCTAGAGGCTGCAGGGGGCTGCCGCCTTGTCCCCAAGTGCAGAACCCTTCCCCTGCCTGGACCCCTCCCCAGGTCAGGCCCAAGAGAAGGTCCTCCTTGGCCTTGAGTCAGAAGAATCTGCAGTGACCAGTGGCCCTTCAAGAGGGGACACTGTCCCCATGCACTCTGAGGCCGGTAGGCATGGCATGAGCTCCTTGGGTGGGTGCAGACCTTCCTGCTGCCTGGCTAGCACTGCAGAGAAGCCAGTATATACCCCATAGCTGGGCAACACCATGCTGCCCTAAGTGGGCATGCATGGATCTGGTGCCAAAAGGTGAACAGAGCCACTTTGGTTGTGATAACCTATCCATCTGAGCATTGATAAGGTGCAGCCACCATAACTGGACTCTGCCTCTGGGCGGCCTGGGTCCCTGCGATAGAAGAGTCACCTTTCACCACCTCTGAAAGGAGTTCCAACCTAGTGGCATAGGGTAACTTCCAAGGGGAATCTCAGGACAGCAGGATGATACCTTCTGTATTCCCACTGTGGGAGTCCTTAGTTTCCTTGCGCTTTCCCAGTGGGTTTTGTGGGGTGTGCACCCTGTGCCCAGCAGGACCAAGGTGGAAGTTGTCAAGGAACTTTGGATAGCAAATTAAATTTTATTCTTGTGGCAATGACAATTAGGAAGAGTTAATTCTGGGCTTCCAGTCAAGATGGCAGAGTAGGTAAATGCTGGGCTCACCTCCTCCCATGACCACATCAAAATTACAAACTAAACTACACACCAACCATCCCTGAGAATCACCTGAAGTCTAGCTGAATCGAAGTCCTGCCACTAAGGACATACAGGAGAAGCAACCTTAAGACTGGTAGGAGGGGCAGAGACACAAAAAGGGCCGGCCCCACACCCATGTGTGGTGGTTATAAATCAGGAAGGATATCTCAGCTGCAGAGGTCCCCCATGCCCACCTTTGGAGGAGTGAGGGATCCCAGTTCCACATCAAGCTACCCAGCCCAGGGTTTCAGTGCCAGGGGCAGAAGTCCCCACAACGTCTATAGCTGTGAAAACCAGTGGGAAATTATGGCTGAGTGCAACAGAAGGTGGGGGGAGTCCTAGCTGTTCCTCTTAAAGGGCCCACACATGGACTTACTTGCTGACCAACTCACTCACTGATTGACTCACTTGCTCGGAGCTCTAACACTGGGACAGCAGCTCAAAAAATGCCAGGGACATATGGGGAGAAACTGAATTGTTTTGTTTCAGGGCAATGGCTGAAGGGGCTGCTTTCTCCCAGAAATGCTGGCAACAAGCCATGGCTCCTTTGTTGAACCTAACCGCAACCCAGTATGCACATGCAGATGGGTACCATATCTGAGTCTCTATCAACCTAACACTGTTCAGGTAATTCCCTGAGACCCTGCCCCACCCACTCGCGGGTTCACCTAAGCTGCTTCCAGTGCCTTTTCTATATAAATGACCTGCCTTGGCTCATGTGATGGGCTTTCCCAAAATCTCTCAAAGGTTTACAAACCCCAAATAAGCAGCATCTGGCCTTGTCATGCCCCATACTTCTTACTAAGCAGCCCCAAGTCTGCACTAGTGGCAGCCAGCCTCAGTTTGCAACTTAGCATTTCCCAGGTACCTCCAAGCCCACTGTGGGTGGCTGTCATCTGTGGATTGCTTTGTGGTTCATGCCAGGTGGCTCCAGGCAGAGTACAAGCTTGGGGTTGAAGTTGGCCTATGACAGGGCCCCTCATGGGAGGCCCCTCACAAGAGTCCCAGGGGCTGGCATGCCCTCTAGCTGGCTTCTAACCCAGCCAGAGCATCACCCGGCTGCCTCTGTGGGTGACACATGAAAAGGTCAGACGAGGCCAGCACCAGAACTTGATGAAAGCGAATCCTGCTCTGTAAGGTCAGCCCTTGCACACAGCTCCTCCACTGCAGTCACAGCCAGTCCTCACAACCAATCAGCCTGAGGGGCAAATCCTCCCACTGATGTGCAAATGGGAACCAAGGCTCAACGACGATGAGAGAGCACACACAGCTCACACAAGGGACGCAACTGCAGCCCCCAGCTCAGGTAACCTGGGGACTGCACTACTGGGCCCACAGAACACCTACCACGTAAGGCCATTCTACCAAGAGTGGGAGACACAGTTCTACCTAATACACAGAAACAAACACGGGGGGGGGGAGGGGGGGGCAGCAAAAATGGGGAGACAAAGAAACATGTCCCAAATGAAAGAACAGAACAAGGCTCCAGCAAAAGAACTAAACAAAATGGAGACAAGCAAGCTACCAGATGCAGAGTTCATTACACTGGTTATAAGGATGCTCAATGATCTCAGTGAGAACTTCAACAAAGAGAAAGAAAACATAAAGAAGATAGAAAACATAAAAATGAACCAGTTAGCAATGGAGAGAACACATTAGATAGAATCAACAGCAAGTTAGATGGAATCAATAGCAAACTGGATGAAGGAGAGGATTTGGCAGACAAGGTAGTGAAAACACCCAAGAAAAAAAGAATTTTAAAAAATGATGATAGTTTAAGGGACATCTGGGACAACATTAAAAATTCCAACATTTACATTATAGCGGTATCAGAAACAGAAGAGAGAAAGCAACTGATTGAGAACATATTTGATGAAATAATGACAGAAAACTTCCCTAACCTGGCAAAGGAAATGGACATACAAATCCAGGAAGCACAGAGAGTCCCAAACAAGATGAACCTAAATAGTTCCACACCGAGACACATTATAATTAAAATGCCAAAGGATAAAGAGAGAGAGAATCCTTAAAGGAGCAAGAGAAAAGCACTAAGTTACATACAAGGGAGCCCCCATTAGGCTGTCAGTTGATTTCTCAACAGAAACTTTGCAGGCTAGAAGGAAGTGACACAAAGTACTCAAAGTGATGAAAAGCAATGTCGTAAGAGGTCAGACAATTAATTTCATGAACTCATCCTAGAAAAAAGGGCTACATACCTCATTGCTGATTATCACTACTGTCACCTTCGCAGTACTCCCCTAGGGAAGCTGTGCACCAACACCAGCGCCTAGTCCACCCTTCAAAGCAGTTTTGGAACTCTTTTTCTGGAATGGCCATTAGAGCTGTCATCATACCCAAAACCTTGGCATGAACTTAATGGTCAGAGTTTGAGTACAGGACAGCTCTGACAGCCATTCCAGAAAAAGAGTTCCAAAACTGCTTTGAAAGCTGGACTAGGCGCTGGTGTTGGTGCACAGCTTCCCTAGGGGAGTACTGCGAAGGTGACTGTGGTGACAATCAGCAATGAGGTATGTAGCACTTTTTTCTAGGATGAGTTCACGAAATTAATTGTCTGACCTCATACAACCAAAATTACTTTACCCAGCAATGCTGTTATTTAGAATTAAAGGACAGGAAAAGAGCTTCACAGATGAGGAAAGGCTGAAGGAGTTCAGCATCGCCAAACCAGTATTATAAGAAATGTTAAAGGGACATCTTTAAGAAGAAAAAAGGATCAAAATATGCATAATAAAATAGTAATAACTACACATCTATCAGCAGTTACTTTAAATGTAAATGGATTAAATGCTCCAATCAGAAGTTGGGGTGGCTGAATGAACAAGTCAGACCCTTACATGTGCTCCCTGTGAGAGACTCGCTTCAGATGGCAAAACACACAGAGACTGAAAGTAAAGGGACAGAAAACAATATTTCATGAAAATGGAAACAAATAAATAAATAAATAAAAGCAGGAGAAGCAATACTTATACCAGGCAACAGACTTTAAAAGAAAGGCTGTAACAAGAAACAAAGAAGGATCCAATAATCCCACCTCTGGGTATTTATCCAAAGAAACCCAAAACACTACTTCAAGGGGACATATACATCCGTATGTTCATAGCAGCATTGTTGACAATGGCCAAGATATGGAAGCAGCCTAAGTGCCCATCAGTAGGTGAATGGATACAGGAGAAATGACACATACGTACAATGGAACATCGCTCAGCCATAAAAAATAGAACGAAATCTTGCCATCGGCAACAACATGGATGGACCTAGAGGATATTATGCTGAGTGAAGTAAGTCACTCAGCATAATATAGCCTCTGCTGAGTGACTGAGAATGACAAATACCATATGATTTCACTTATATATGGAATGTAAAAAGTAAAATAAGTGGACAAACAAAACCGAAATAAACTCATAGGTAAAGAACATCTGGTTGCCATATGGGAGAGGGTTTGGGGAGAATGGGTGAAAAAGGTGAAGGGATTAAGAAGTACAAATGGGTAATTAGCAAAATAGCATAAGGAATATAGCCAATAATAGTGTAATAACATATGTTGTCAGATGGGTACTAGACTTAGCAGGTGATTGAAAGTCACATTCACATCTAATCACTATGTTGTACATCTGAAACTAATATAATATTGTTTGTGAACTATAACTGAAAAATAAAAATTTATTGTAAAAATTAGAATAAACCAATAGAGGTAGGAATTATCCTAATAAGGAATTTTTGTGACTGATCAAAAATGAATTGCTACTAACTGTATGTTTTCCATGCACCCTTGCCTAGACAAAATAAATAAACACAACAAAAACGCACAGGCTGTCGTGAAGACCAAGATCTTCACTTGTAGAAACTCTGTGCTCACAGAATTAAGGCAGTGAAATGGATTGTGGACAGTGGAGTGACTGCCCATAGCTATATCACTCATCCTGTTGCCAGGGACAATTGATGTTTCTCCAAAATGACAGGGCTATTTATATCTGACTTGAGACATTTAAAGCAAGTGATTGCTTGGGTTGGGTGTCCCACAGTCTATCTGTCACACAGACTCCATAACTCACAATTTTTCCCCAAATTTGATGAGGATGGAGCATAAATAAGGCACAAATAATGCTTAATTCATCTGAAGTATCATAGAATTTTATATGTGGAATTTTAAAAATATTAAATAGTAGGAAAAGATTAGGTTAAAATACTTCAATTAGTTATAATTGTTTGTTTGTTTTTTTAAAGAAGAGTTAATTCTTTCAGGTCCCACATGTGTGAGTTTTAAAAATGTCCTAAATCCTACTGGTTTAGCCTGTCCCTAAAATACCCAACAACAATAACACTAATCCTGTTTATTCATAGTTCATGCTTTTTAAAACTTATATAAGGAGCAAACATCATTATCTTTAGAAAACTTTGCTGTTTTAATTGGTCTTTAATACACAAGCCATGTAAAATTGATTGAAGCATCAAAATACCCCCTTTCTACACACACGCATCACGCTCTCACGCATGCACTCACACGAACTCACTCATATACACACTAACGTACTCGTGCACTCATTTACACACTTATACACACCGACACAGCTACTAAGCAGATTGCTATGTTTTGTGCTGGGATTCCAAAGTTATTCCCTTATCACTGACATTAGCTGTCACTCTTTCCCTGGGCTCAAAGTCTGAGAGAAATTGGACTGAACCCACAGAAATCAGACCCCTGGAATGCAAACATGCAAATGTGCCTGCATCTGTATGTGCATATACAGGGATATATTAGTATCCAAAGACAGGGAGTTTCAACCAGAAAGTTCCTTAAGGAGGTTATGTTTACTTCTGTGTTTTCAAAGATGACTCTCGCTTTCTAAGTTCTTTCTTTGAATTTCACAAGGATAGATGAATTTGCCTTCCAGAATTTTTCATGACAGTTGTCAATAATGCCTGGGAGTTTTACTCAGCTAACAAATAATTACCCTTCCCTTAGTTCTGCAATGAGTCCCCTAATTAGTGAATTAGCTAACAGTCACCTCCGGGGTCATTGGTCCTGGCAGTGCTGCCAGACTCTGCTGGGCACTTTGCAGTATTACACCTGTCTTGTATCTGTTACGTTATCTCCTTGGGTCAGGTCAACTAACGCCTACCTCACATGAGTACGAGTTTCTAAGTGTGGATTTGAAATACGATTTTTTAGTAATAAAAGGAGACTGAAGAAGTGGTCACATCAATCCTAGATGAGAAAACAGTTGTCGTGACACATAGTTCCATGTCTTAAAGACACATATATTCAGATTTAGGGATTGTTTTGGAAAGAGCATGTATGTTGGCTTGTGCGCTGGGTTTCACATATGCCTGCAAATCACCTGCTCTGTCTCAGGCTATGCAGAATGCTCTGCCAGTGCCATTGGCGATGTTTTCACCCTGGATCTTAGTTTCCTGTAAGCAGGATGACAGTGTTGGCATGAAGCAGAGGGGAGATCAGTGTGTCTGAGGTGTGGCATCCCTTCCTCTACATGCTTCTTCCCACTTTTGAGAGCCTCCCTCTCTCCAGAGTGTGGCCATTAAGGCCCAGCACAGTCTGTCCATCCTGACCACTAGGGTGATGGTGATCTAGAAGCACTCCCAGGGCATGCAGCCTTACCTGACCTAGCTCAGCCTTGCAATGACTAGTCCTTGAGTCACAGACCTGGATAATGACTAGTCCTCAAGTCTCAGGCTCACACAATGACTAGCCTTCGAGGTCCAGGCATACATGACAACTAGTCCTCAAGTGCCAGCCTCACTCAATGTACTAGTCCTTGAGTCCCAGGCTCACTTGATGACTAGTTCCTAAGTCCCAGGCTGAAGTTCCAGAGACAAGGACAACATTGCATGCATGAAGCACAAAAGAATGAGCCTCGTTTCAGTTGCTGTGGAGAGTGTGTGTATGTGTGTGTGGGGTAACAATTGTGACAAAAGGCTCTTTGCATTCAGGTTTTGTTACTGTACAGATTCTTGCTACATCAGCTCAAAACCATGTGCAGCTTAGTCCAAAATGCCTATTTAAGCAAAGGCCAAAAGTCTGTTTGGAGATATAAAGGGAAAAATAGGATGTTCGTAATACAAAGCTTGCAGCTAGTCATGAACGTAAAATTTATGACACTTTCCATATGGTAAGAATGAGTAGTAAAGCTGCATTTATTTGTTCAAGAGTAGCATGACTGCATCTTGAGGAATTAAAAACTATGAAAATCTCTAACATGGATTGAACTGAATTGTTTAGGGGGTAAGTTGTCAGTGTCAACATGCATTTCAAAAGAGGGAAGGACAGTGCTGGGCTGGGTGGGGAACAGCCTTTCTGCTTTTGCTTGGGGCTGATGTGGCAGGAAGGTGCTGGATTGTGGGCCAGAAGTCCACGCGGATGGAGGGCCTTGGCCACTGCTGTGCCGTGTATGTATGTACTGGACCGGTGTAAAGTCACTCCCAGACCCAACAGCTGCCTGCGTTTGGGAATCCAGCTAGTGTCCGTGGCTCCCACAACCCCGGATCGGCCTCTCCTGTCTCCTCTGGTTGCAGAGCCCCCAGAGAATCCCCAGGGGCCCCGCAGCCAGGCGGACCTGGATCCAAATCCTTCTCCTGTGACTCTCTAGTTCTGGGTCCTGGGACAAGCGGTTCATCTGCTCTGAAGCTCAGTTTCTCCTTGGTGTAGCGGGGTGGTGTTACTGCCCTTGCAGGCTGGAGGAGGGATAATATAAGGTGATGTCTACAGAACACCTAGTATAGAGCTTGGCACAAAACCAGGCCCCCAAAATTGTTAGGGCTGGACTGTCCAGATAGTGTCATCACTGGCCATATGTAGCTATTACATTAGATTTCAAAGACCTAGCACACACTAAAAAAGTAAACATTTTTACCTTGTGGCTTACATGTTGAAATGACATTTGGTTAAAGAAAATAATTATTAAAATTAATTTCATCCATTTCTTTTTACTAATGTGGATACTAGAAAACTTTAAATTCCATGTATGGCCCACATTCTGGCTCTGTTGGACATCACTGTTGCTCCCTGTCTTCCCTCACCCCTTGCCTGTCTGCCTCCCTTCTTAGTGTCCCCACCACCCGATAGGTGCCCAGCTTGCTAAAGGCCAACCCTGTGCCCCAAGCAGCCCTGCTCACCTGCGAGGCAGCCTTGCATGGACAGGTAGGTGTTATCCCACGGGACAGTTACTTAACTGAGGAATTGTGTCCAGGTCACACAGGGAGAGAACTGTGGAACCAATGATATTGCAGAACACCCTTTTCCTTCCTCGTTTTAAACATGAGGAAGCCACAAGTGAAATGAACTGTAGGGCTCTTTCAGTCTCTTGCTAGGGGAGCTGAAATTGCAGTAACCGCTGGGACCCAGACCCAGGTGAGCATCCCAAAGTCTAGAGTCCAAAGGGTGTCTTCTTTCTGAGCCATGTGACTGAGAAAGTGAGGGATTCCCAGGCTCTACCTAGAAACCAGGCTGCAGATTATCTTGGTATGCAGATGACCAGCAGCAAATCATGACCCTAAGAACCTGGAGAAACAGCTCTTCTTGTCTGGGTCACCATGTCCTCACTCTCCTACCTTGTAAAAGTGCAAGCCACAGCAGAATCCATTTCTGTCAGAGGAAATTGGCAGGGGACCAGTAGCTTGTGACTGTTGGCCTGGGGGCAAGGAAGATGATGACCCTCCTCATGACCAACATTGCAGTCACCAGCCTGAGAGCAAAGCCACCTGAGTTCCAATACCAGACCCACTGCATGCCAATACTTAAGACACTGGGCAAGATAGACAATGACCCTGTGAGCTGGCACTTAGGTCACATAAGAATGTAGATATGAAGGAGGAGGCAGAGGTTTTGGTGCATAGTGAGGACTTGATCGACACATTTTGCCTTATTTATCACCGCTGTCAACTCTGCTGGAATCCAACAGCCAGTTCACTTACAAGTTGCAATGTTTTGTGCCATGAGCCACATTAAAAACCCCATGCCAATACGGTTTTAAATGACATGCCTCTCATAATAAGAGAAAATCTTAGTACCCAAGATGCCCCAGTGTTTAGTCAAGAGAGCTTGTCTTACTCCGAGGCCATGAGTCGGTAACCACAACCAGGTACAGAAGGAATGACAAGCCTGCAGGCTGTTCTGCAGCCCCCCTCAGGACTGCCCGTATGTTAGCCCCTGCTGGTCCCCTTGCAGGGTCTCTCCAAAAGCTCCGTGTAAGGCCCTCCCTGCCTCCCAGCTCAAGGTCTTGAGAAGCTGTCTGGTTGCCCCGGTTCTTACTGCACTGCCTGTTGTCTTGTTCTTCCTTGGTGCTCCTGCAGGTAATCCCTATAGGTGGAGGGCACGAGCGTTTATCAGACCCTTCCTATGGACCAGCACCATAGGCACTTTGACTGTATCATCTCACTTATTAGCCCTATTCTGTCGACAATTGCCCAAAATGATGGACCTAATGAGCAGGAGAATTAGACTGCAATGCACACCAGCTGCCCCCAGAATCTACCCTTCAGGAGGAGGTGTGGCGAGGGAACACAGCTGGGACCAGATGGTGGCATTTTGAGTGCCAGAGGTTTAGGCTTTATTTTGATGCCTTAGGAACCCATCAGAAGTGCCTGAGCTTTGAAGTGAGATGATCAGATGTATGTTTAGAAAGATAACTCTGGAAGTAGTGTATTAAAACTATCAAGCCAAACTCGCCCGTCCTATCCTCGTGCAGTTCATTAATTTTAAACCTGAGAGCAGGAAATTACATTTGTCTCTACCCGATTTCATGTTCATTTCAGCCTTTTGTTCCCACCTATCTCTTGGTCTGTGTGCATACCTGTGTGCATGGTGGGGTACGGAAGTGGGTGTGTACACCAGGAGAAAGGGAGGAGAATGTCTTGAGAAGACTTCCTGCCACTCAGCCACTGGCTTGTGACAACTATGATTTGTGACAGTATAGAAAGCAAGAATTTTATCCCTCACACACGTGGTCAGTGATCGGACAAGATGGGATGCCAAAATAACATGACTGATCTTTTAACAATATGCCAAAATTTACACTTATTTCGTTGATGCTATCTGTGAGCAAATTGATTTGGAACCTCTATTTTAGAATTTCAGAGATAAAGACACTGTTTTTTTGTGCTTTCTGATTCAACAAATATTTAGCTGCTACAATGTGCAAGGATGCCTTGACTCTGTATCTCATGCCCATCTGCTTCATCCTCTATAATTGTTACCTATGTGTGTATGTGTATGTGTAATGCATATGTATTTTATATATATAATCTATATGTATTACATATACATATGTGTATATAATAACGGTGGAAGGGATGAACTTTTAAAGTACTATCCTTACTACTTTAGATCTGCAAGGTGTAGGTTTGGCATTTGATTTGCCATTTACTGTAGCACCTTAAAATGATCACTAGGGGTTCCCTGGTGGTGTAGCAGCTAGGCTTCGGCACTCTCAATGCTGCAGCCTGGGTTCGATTCCCAGCCAGGGGACTACCAAAAAAAAAAAAAGATCACTCATAAAATATTCAGATGAGTATATATCTTTACAGGTTTTCAAAGTGAAAAATACTTCTGTATTCTGATTTGAAATATATAAATATTGTACATAAATGTTGTAAAAGGTGAAATGATGCAGAAAAATATAAAGTTAAGAGAATCCAAAATCTCTTCATGCTTCTACTTTGGTGACACCACTGTGCTCGCACAGAGTCACAATTGCACGCAGTGGGGTCATGAGTTCGTGGGAAACCCATTTCGGTATCTTGTTTCCCCTCATTCATGTGCCATGAAGAGCCTGTATCAGTAAATGCAGGTATACATATTTATTTTTAATTAGTACATTCTTCTTCTATATGGTTATAGCAGAATTTATATGACAGATCCCTTATTGATGGATCCTTGGGTGTTTTCCCTTTTCTTGCCAATACCATGGACACTGTTAACAAAGAGCCTTAATCTGTGCAATTTGTTTAAACCCTCCTGGAGGGAATGGTCAAAGGAGACGTACCTGTGTACACACACGCGCATGCACGCACACATATTTATACACTTAACAGCCTACCAGTTGAGCCTGCAGAACGAAGAGGCTCTCTGCCAAGTTTTACTTCAGACAATGACACTGAAGGGTGGCCATTTCCTCCGACTCCCAAGCACAGGATTATGTCATCTAAAAACGACCTTTGCCATTCTCAAAAACAAAAACTAACAAAACCTCTCACTTTTAAAACTCCCTTCCTCAGGTTCTAGCGAAGGCAAGCCCTCTCATATGCTATTGGCCATTTGTATTTCTTCTTTTGTGAACTCCTTACTGTGGCCTCTGCCCTTATTATTAGTCCTTTTTAAAAGGTCTTTGTAGAATATTATTAATCTTATATCTTTTTTTGTTGTGACTTTTTCTAGTTAATTTTTTGCTTAATTCTTGCCCTTTGGAAGGTGATTTGGGGATAGGGATCAAAAGTATTTTTGCTGCTCACGTTTCTGTGACGTACATTACAAAGGCCTCCCCGCCCCCACTGCTCATACGGTTAGGACTAGTGCGGACCCCTGTGGTTTTAGTCACCGCCACGAAATCTTTACTCAGAAGGACCCTGCTGTGACTTAGGTGTAAAATGTGAAGTGCAGATTCATCTTGCCTTTTTTTTTTTTTTTTATCCAAATGAGGAGTCCTTGGTTCCATTAACGATGATATAAAATTCTACCCGATCAATCACATGTTAAATTACTCAGGTCTATTTCTAGACTGTTTTCCATGGCCAATCCTACATGTTCTAAACACATTTAAAAGATATTAAGCAATTGTGGTGGGCTCCTTTTTGGGAGAAGTGCATCCTTTTGAATATGTCCAGTCCTCTCAAACACACCATTCGTATTGTATTTGTTTTATTTTGAAATAGTTTCAAACCCATAAGAGATTACCAGAATAATACAATGAATTTCTACTTCTCCTTAACTCACGTTCCCTAATTGTTCACATGGTACAGAGTTTGTGTTATCACTTTTTCTCTCTAGATAAAAATATTTTCTTTTTCTGGTGTAATGACCCGTCAGCCTTAAATATTCTAGTCTCTCGCATACCTCCCCAGGACATGTCCTCCGGACCACACACCCCACTTCCAATCAGGAAACTCACACACCACAGGCAGATTTTACCTGCTGCCCACTGTCACCTCGTTTCTTTTTGGTCCAAGGTCCCGCCCAGGAGGTGGTGGTGCACTTACGTGTCACGTGGCATCCTTCTCACTCGGTATAGAGCAGTCCCTTAGCCTTTCCCTGATCTCACGACCTGTGCAGTCTTACAGAGTACAGGCCTTGCCTTCTGTAGCGTTACCCCAACCTGGGTCCTCCAGTATTTCCTCATGACCAGACTCAGGCTGTGTGTTGTTGGCAGGAAGACCCCAAAGTGGTGCTGTGCCCTTCACAGTGCATCCATCCCATCCTACCACTACTGATACTGACCTTGACCTGGTCACATTGGCCCCTGCCTGGTCTCCCCACTACGAAGTCTGCATTTTCCTTTCGTACTTGATTAGCATTTTGTGTGCAGTTACTCCATAGCATGCCGTATCCTGTTCCTCACCAGACCTCCACCTTCGACCTTCACTTCCAGGGGTGATGCTTACCTGAATCAGCCACCACAGTACTGGTTTAAGATGGTGATTATGCATTTCCATGGTTGCTTCTGAATTGATGTCCTGACATTCTATTAAAGGAGTTTCCCCTTCTCTCCATTTTAGTTAGGTATTTGTTTATGTTAGTAAAGAGTCAAGGATTCCCGATTATTCATTGCATTATAATATGTACTCTCATTTATTTTGCTGTGCTGAATGTCCTAGTTGTGTCCCTCCAGACTCCTCTGTCCTTTTCCCATGCCTCCTCATTCTCGGAGCACTTCTTTATCTTCTGGCACAGGGGTTCCGGGGTTATCTTCTTTCCCAGTCCCAGCCCTCCAATCAGCCACTTCTCCAAGAAGCCTTTTCCTTTTACTGGAGAGTGGCGCTTAGAAACCAAGGCCTGGGCGCTGGGTGTGCCTCTTGCTACTGAAATGTCAGTGTTTCCAGGTGTTTTCAGTGGATAGAGCTAGGAACATGCAGATATTTGTGTGTGTGTGTGTGTGTGTGTGTGTGTGTGTGTGTGTACACTCGTGCATTCATCTGTAGGGATTTCCATGTCTGTCTGTGTATGTAAAGTTCACACCAATCCTTCCAATTCTAATACCTGTGGTTCTTCTCCCTGTTTAGAGATCCCTTCTCAGAGACCAAGAGGCCTCTCACCTAGTACCCTTAACATATATACTCACTTGCTAAACCACTGAACTTTCATGCTCACAGTCTGCCTGCCTTTGTACCTGCCACCTTTGCATCCCCCCTCGCTGCCCTAGCTGCGGGCGTACCACTGCCGCTGCCCGCCCCACCCAATTCCTCCTGCTTCTGCTGGGAGGGAAAGCAACGTGGAAGGAAAGGGATCCATGCTTCGTGTTTTGAAAACAGCTCCAGTCCTTTAGTGCATTCAGGTTGACAGGCCTAGCTTCCTCCCTTCACTTCTCAGGGCATAACCACGTCCTTCTACTGCGCTGGCTTGGCATCCTTGCCTTGGATTAGGTTGTTAGGGGTTTTGCTGGACTCCAGTGACCCGTAGCTGACTCTGGGATCATGCTGAACCAGTTCAGGGTCAAAGACAAGATGCAACATTAGAGGATGAAACCAATTTGGGGAGGGAGCTTTCTACACAGAGGAATGGCTACAGTCTCTGCTTGGCCTTGGTGACATGTGAGGTACAAGGAAAAGCGACACCCTTGAGGATTGCCTTTGCCTCCTTGGGTGTCATTGCCAGTGCACAGGGAGTTGGAGCCATCATCCTTCCCCTCTTCTACGTAATGAGTCAGGCTCAGTGTCTAGCGGGAGCTCCTGCTCAGAATGCCAGGGTTAGCCAAAGGAGGGCGCCCGGTGATTTTCTGTACTGTCTGGTTTCAGAACGTGCTGGGGGGACCGTGGTGCGAGTGAAAGACTCACAGGGAGCCACCCCCTGCCTCCGGCCATACTAATCTGTTTTTTCATTGTGATTCTGGGTAAGATTGCAGCTGACGAAACAACTTAAAAGGCAGTGAAGAAAAGCTCTGTGTGAAGATGGTCGAAGGAGATAAGGCTTAGAGTTCCCATTTGCCTTGGAGTCCAATAGGCTCTTCTGGTGGGGTTGGGGAGTGGCAGGACTTCAGGAAGAGCCTGAGTTTGTCTTCAGCTGGGGACAAGTGGGAAAAGTCCCCCAAGTGGTGGCAGGAGAGGGAATATGGCCTGTGCAGGCTGGACAAAAGGACAAGCAGGAAGAGGAGTGCAGGATGTCCCTGAGACCCATGCCAGGTGTTCGAAGTGGAGGGCCTGGTGACAATAAGGAGCCCAGAAGCATGTTGAGGGTATGAGGAGCTCAGGACTTCAGTTTGGGTTTCACTAGGCAGAGAGAATACAGGAGGCCAGAGGTGGGAAAGTCATCAGACCTGCAGGGCACCTGCAGGGCAGGCCCCCAGGAGGAGCAGGTGTGGCTTTGACCCAGGCCTACTTATACCACCAGTAAGGCACTTCTGTCTGAGGCTCATGGGACTGTGTCTGTGTTCATTCCTGGCCTCCCTGTCCCTATGTCACTTGTGGGGGACAGCTGTATCACCAGAGCACACAACACTGCAAACTCTTCCTTGCACATGAGTGACAGGCTGGGGGGTAGTGGCAAGATGCCTACGCCTAGGCTTAAGGTCTTGGCACATCACCCGTGGCCACCCTTAATTCTGCTCGTAGCCGTGGGACAGTGGGAGGCTGTGCATGGCCCAGCCTGGCCCTTATGGCAGTTTCTTCATTTGGTCATTCACAGTGTTGGGTACCTTACTGCTATGAACATGTCCTGGGCTGTGTGGGCTTCACCGATGGGGCTGGGTACATGTGGCAGAAGCAGAAGGGCCAGGCCCTTGGGAACCTTCCCCAGGGCTGGGGGTTGGGGGCCATAAAAAGGAATTGCAAAGGACAGCTGAGTGGGGTGCCGTGTCCCAGGCTGGACATGAGCCAGGCCAGCAGCAAGGAAGTGAACTCTGATCAGGATGAGGATGGAGCCTAAAAGCAGAGCGCAGCGTGGTCCCAGACAAGCACGCTCTTTCGATGGCTTTGAGGCAGGTGGCCCAGGCCATCCTGCCGGGTTACAAAGGCACCACGCCCGGCCGGGCAGACGGTGGGCAGGTCAAGGAATACGGGCTCTGCCCTGAGACACTGTAAGAGTGAGCCCCTGAAACTCTCCATTAGGGATGCCCTGACGACCTCAACTGATTTGTGGAGTATCTGCTTCACACTCTGTTAGCTGAGGACCCTTGGGAATGGACTAAACTGTGATCCTGCCCTCAAGGCACTCTCGGGCCAACAGGAGATGACGCTGCACAGGTCTGGCTGTGGCTGCTCAGTGCCCCCCTGGAGGGTGGTCAGTGCCTGCGCCCTCACCAGTCAGCAGGGCCGCACAGAGGCCACACTGGGAGGGAGGCTGGCAGCATGCTCACCCAGGACCACAGTTTACACGGGTGCCCATGAGACAGCAGGAGATGCACCTTGGCCAGCATCCCTGCAGAAGTGGCACTTGCAGAGCCTCCAGGAGGTGGGAAGGAAGGAAGGATGGGAGCAAGGTATACGTTGGGGAAACTTGAGGCACGGCTGGGAGGATGGCCCGCAGCACATCCTCTCAGCACCTATTTATTTGGCACCTGCTGCATGCAGCACTGACCAGGGTTGGGAATAAATGAGCAGTGAGGGGAGCTGACAGGCCAGAAGGCAAACAGAAGTTTGTCCAGCTCTGCAAACTGTGAGTCACACAGGCAGGCCCCCACAGGCATGGTGGTAGGCACGGCGTGGGTGCACAGCAGGCCCTCAGTGGCTGTCTCGCGCTGCTCTTCTCAGCACAAAAGCACTTTGGTCTTCCTTAGGGCTGGTGGCCTTTGTAGCAGAGGGTGATGGAGCTGTTCCATGAAGGGAGGTCCACCTATCGGGCAGCCTGATGGCCAGGGGCTTGGCGACCAGGGGCCTGGGAACCGAGGGAGTCGTGTGTTGGGACCCTGAGTGCTGAAAGAGCGAGTGAGTTCAGGAGGCGACAGCAGGTCCCACGGAGCAGAGACCATGGCTGGAGGGTGGCAAGGGGCCATGCAGGCTGTAGGTCGGACTGTGAGGAGCTTCGAGCACCCTCTAAAGGGCACTGGATTGCTAGCCACATTGGGCAGAGTGGAGGGTGGGCCAGAGGGAGTAGGGAGACCCCAGGGAAGCAGTGTGGACTCTAGGACAAGTGGTGAGGGGTCTGAGTTAGAACAGGGGACACAGGAAAGTGAAGACAGGTACCTAAGAGACTGGGGGCCAGAGGAAGCGGGACTCTGCCCCCCGCTTCTGTGACACCTGTGCGAGCCTTGCCTCCTCCGAGCGACCACCCTCTCCTGTGGTCCCCTTGCCCAGGGCAACCCCCAGGCTGAAACCCGTCATGCTCCCCAGTTTATAGCTTCACACTTATTTGTGTGGTGTTTCTGCCTTGCTGTGTCAGAGGCCGCATGAGGGCGGGGACGGGACATGGCTTTGTTCTCTGTGCCCCTCTGCCCCCCGTCCCTCACGGTGTTTGGCTCAGAAGCCATTCACAAGTTGACAAGTGCTGGATGCACAGGTGACCAGCGGGACGAGCAAACTCATATGATGGCAATAACTGTGGTAAAGAGTCAGGGGACTGAAGTCAGATGGGCAGCTGAGAGGGGCCAGCCGCTGATGGATGACAGGACACAATGGAGAAGGGTGTTCTACCACCTAGGCCCAGAGAAGAAGCGGTTTGCCCCGCGTGGTGTGCAGTCAGGACACAGAAGGCACTGGTGTCCTCTCGGCATAAAGGATTTAATACAGGACCCAGGGGCTTACCCAGCACTGGGAGAGGCACGAGAGGTCAGGGGGCTGCTGCTGGAGGTCAGGGGGCAGACTTGGAAGATCTCAGCATGGTGGCTCTCAAAAGCTCCGGGGGAACCTGCTGGAATTCTCTGTAACCTCTGAGACACTCCACTCGGCTGTCTCCACCTCCATGAGTGCAGCAGATGGTTTTCAAGACTGACTAGGAACTGCTGTGGGTCCCCTGCGCGGGCTGCGCCCCGACTGCAGACAAAGGGCTTCTCCTTCTCCCCTCTCCCGAGTCTCACGGCGTTCCGCTCGCTGGCACACACTAAACCAGGGCTCTGCTGGAAGGAGCTCAGGTCTGGGGACCGGGGCAGGGCTGCGACTGTTGCCTGTGGTGTGCTGCGGAGACTCCAATCAAGTCTCTTTTCATTAGATTGAGGGTCTAATGACTTGAGCAAGTCACCCCATGTCTTAGTCCCAGGGACACCTTAGACAGGCAGCCACCACCAGAGATTTCTACTGCCTCTTTCAGTGGCTGGCTCCACTGGGCTCTGTGGTCAATGGCACTGCCCGGACTCCTCCTATGAGCTCAGGAGCCCATCTCCGTGACAGCACCTCCTGTCTCGGCCTTGGCTGGTGAAGAACACCCACCACAGACCTTCCAAGGACACTCACACCCCCGCAGCACTGTGGCCCCCAATGCCTTGGGGGTGGATTTCTGGGGTGGGTGAGCAGGCCACCTGTCCTGAGTCCCGGCACCTGGGTTCCTTCCTCTGCACACACCGTGTGGGGCGCAGCACGATGACCTCCGCCAGCTGCCCCGGATGGCCGAGGTGAATCCAGAGCCGCCGCTCAGGGTGTCACATCCGCAAGCAGCCTTCCCTCCCAGCTCCACCTCCCACAGCTCCTGCAGTTCTGCTGTGTGTATGCACCCCGTCGGGTGCCTGCGGGGTTCCCGGCTCCCCAGGGAGCGGCCAGTGCTAGGCCCGGAAGCAAGTGGGTGGGTGGGTGTGTAGGGGTCTTAATGTCACTTAGTGCTCCCTGGGAGGTAACAACTGCCCCAGGCTCTCGAGGTAGGAGGAGGCTGATTTCCTCCTCAGGCTGTGGCATTCAGAGGGCCCTGGTGGCCCCGTTGCCGCAGTGAGGAGCTGACCTACCCTTGTGCACTGTGGACATTGGCTGAGGGCAGAGCTGAGGCTTTGTCTCTTGAGGCTCTGGCACACTGTAGGCCCGCGGTAAATAGTTGTCACTTGAATGAGGAATTGCCCTTCATTTACCTGAGGCAGCACGGTGGAGCTGCTAGGCCTACACAGTGGTGTTCCCCAGGGAAACGCTTTGAGGGAGGACGGACGCACAGGGCAGGGCAGGGGACAGCGGGACTAGTCAGGCCCCAGGCCCAGAGGCCTTGCCTGTGGGCACAGCCGGGGCTGAAACGCGGAGTTGGAAGGGCAGGCTGGGACCCTGGGCCATCTCCCCACAGGAGGCCCTGGGCCAGGGCTTCACCTGGTGTTGGCCAGTAGGTAGGCTGGAGGGCCGAGTAGGGGGGACGGCAGTGAGGCGGTCGGGAGCCGACTGGGGTTGCTCTGGCGAGAGACGGTGAGGACTCAGAGGGCAGGGGTGGGGAAAGGGGTGGCTGCCCCTGGACCGGTGTCCTGGAGGCTCTCCTCACAGTCGCTGATGCGGCCCCCTCCTCTGCTAGGGGAGCCTGTGTCCTGGAGCCTCCAGCAACCCCGAGCAGCACGTCCCTACTCCCAGGCCAGGTCCACTGAGGGACAGCAGTGTGGGCCTCTCCTCAGCAGAAACAGTGCCAGGAAGCTCTTCAGCGCCGGCTGGTCTCCGTGTGGTGCCCCTCGGGCCGCAGACAACACTGTGACCCTGCTGTTTCCTTCCTCGTCTCAGACACCCAGAAGGTGCCAGCCCATGACCATCCTACACGTCTAGTGAATTGGGATGGGTCCTTAAGGGAAAATGTGCAGCCTCTATTTTTTTTTTTCAACAAAGGAACAAAGCCAAGAATGTCCCTTTCCCATTCCATGTGTGTGCATGTGCATGTATGTGGGCTGGTGTGTGTGTGTGTGTGTGTGTGCGCGCGCATGTGTGTGTGTGCATGTGTGTGGGCTGGTGCGCGCATGTGTGTGCGCACGTGTGTGTGTGTGTGTGTGCATGTGTGTGGGCTGGTGCGCGTGTG
>PVJL010011837.1:0-33097 GCA_004026885.1 Lyroderma lyra | reverse complement strand
ATTACCTACCTGTGGATGTTTTGGAATTGTTCTTAAAATTGAACCAGTTTTAGGTAAATATTTAAATGTGGTATTTCAAAATACATTTATACCTCTAGTCGGAGCATAATTGTTTAATTTCATTTAGACGCTCCTATATGCAATTATTTCCTAATAGTCATCTAAATATGTATTATAATTTCTAGGTGAAGGATGTTCCAAAAATTTTACATATTTTAAAATAAATGAGTGTTCCTAACAAGCTTACCCTAAACCACTTTTAATTTTGAATAAGTAGTTGACTTACTGGATAATCAGATGTGGAGAGTATTCCAAGGAAAGTTTGCTTTAAATTTTTCATATTACTTAAGGGCATATTTATTAAAAATTTTTTTTTGGGGGGGGGGGTATGTGGGTAGCTCCCTGACTGGGAATCGAACACAGGCCGCAGCGCTGACAGCGCCAAAGCCTTAAGCCACTGCACCACCAGGGAACTCCTCTTAAGAGGATATTTAAAATGAAAATGAAAATTACCTCTAAAAACCATGTTTTAATTACCTATAAAATTATTTCTGTGCTTACAATTTGTGGGATTCTCAAACTTCTTAAACATGGTGTTAACAAATAAGAACTTTTTGTTAATTATAGGAAATTTGGAAAATATGAAACATTAAAAAATTACCTGAATTACACCACCTAGAAAGAACCATATTATTGTTTTGGTTCCTTTTCTTCCAGTTTTTTTTTATTAAAAAAATGATAGAATTTGCACTTTCCATAATGGTGGAATTGGTAATTAGTAGCATAGCTAATCTCGACAAGCTCTGCCTCCAAGCACAATGGAAAGGCAAAATAAATTGCATATATAATATCAAATTCTAACTATCATCCATCTATCTATCTATCTATCTCAAGGCAAACAGTGAAGCATTCCAGAACCCAGATCCAGGAGAACATGCAGAATCCAGAGAGAGTACAGGATTCAGGGCTGTTTAACCTATGGGGTGTTTGCTAATTCTGGACAGGGTAACTGAGTCTCAAGAGAGGCTGGGCAACACTCCGACAGCTTGATGAGCTAATGGGATCAAAACAAGGATCCAGCCCACCTGATAAATGGCAACACTTAGGGTTGGGGTTGCCCAAAATCTGTTCTCCAACAAGTGGTATTTCTGAAACTAGTCAGGTCATGGCACTCTTTTGCTCAAAACTCTCCAGTGACTTTCAATCTCAGAATTAAAAAATAAAATAAGAAAAAAAATTTAAGAAAAGACAAAAGGCCCACAAAACTCCTATACTTTCAATATTATTTTTAGGTTGAAAGGACCCAACAACCTCTTTTTATAATAGGAATTTATAATGCTGTCTTTACTACCATAATATGAAATTTATAGAAAACAACTAATTTACAAATATAATTTCAGATAAATCAATATGCCCAAACTGTATGTAAAGAAAAAATAAAATAATCTGTAATAAAACAAAATGTATGTATTTTGATATGTAAAGTTCTGGGTCAACTCTATCAGAGGATATAGTGAAATCTTAAGAGGGTATTTATACCTGTATGCAGAATTACTGTGAATGTAGCCTGATTCTACAGGTGCGTATGCTATCAGTGTACATACTATAAAAAGTATTGCCAAAAAAAACAAACTAAAAGCAAAAAACAATATTGTCATCAGTGATCTCATTTCTGAATAGTTAAAAAACTCTTGGTAAAGTTCCAATCAAAACAAACAACAATCTTCCCTTCATTCACAGGATAGTTATACTCCTAGAAAATACAGTATATATTAGAACTGTGCAAAAAGTAGTTTGTGTTTATATGTGAGATGAAGTTAAGTTCTAGGCTTATATAATAAAATAGATTTTTCCGTCTTCTCTGTAAATGTGGCAAGACATTTGCAAGTTGTGTTAAACACAGGACAATTCCCCATTGAGTGGGATGGTCCCACACATTTGCAAGATTTCTGGCATCTTTGGTCCCCCTCCTTGAAATGTCAGTAACACTTATGCTATCATTGTGACAATCAAAATCACCCCATGAATTTTCAAACTGCCCCTGAGATAAAGGAACCACTGCCTTCAAGAACAATTCTTACAGTGACATGGGGCCTATTTCCCACTGTGACCTGATCTCATTTCCCACTGCATTTTTCCTTGCTCATGTCCCTGCAGCCACAGTGGCCTCCTTGCTGTTCCTCAAATTTGATTATGCATGCTCCAGCTTTAGGCTGCCCTACCTGGAATGTTATTCCCCCCAAGACAGACCTGGCTCACTCCCTCACCTCCTTCAGGTCTTTGCTCAGTGAGGCCTTCCCAGACCCTTCATTTAAAAGTTAAAATTCCCTTATCCTCACCCTTGTCATTTTCTCTTTACCCTTCCTCAATTTTTTTGTCCCTATAGTGTCACCCTCTGACATTCTATTTTACTTATTTATTTGCTATCTGGCCACCCTCCACCCCGAGAGCTTTTAAGCCTAGTGCAGTGTGTTTCCTTGTTTGTTTTGTCACTGCAATGCTCAATAAATATTAGTGGAAGGGAGGGAAGGGCAAGGTAAAAGGAAAGCAACACAAAGGAAAAGGGAAGCAACAGAGGGAAGAAGGGAGGACACAGAACAGTGTGTTTCAGGAAATAGCAAAGGCTCACAAGAACCAGATTCATCTTCTCTCCCTCAACCACCCAATGAGTTCAGAAACATTGGCTGTGGGTTCCTTGCCCCAAAGACTATCTCAGTCTTCCTTCTGGGAAGTGGCACAGACAGGGTGTTTTGCCTAGACTTTTTTGGTGCTGTGAAGTTTATTATTAGCCAATGGGGCCTGCTGTCGGTTTTTGAAGTTTTTGTGAATGCAGAGACTAGTTTTGAGGGGAGATATGAGCAAGAACCTCTATAAGTTAGTTATTTTACCCCAAAGCCAATTGACTACAGATGGTTAGAAAGGAGTATGGCTTAGAGCCCTTGGTTCTTGTTATAATGTGATGCATTTATGGACTCCATCAAAAGTGATTATAGATAAGCATAGTTTTCAAGGGTGTTTTGAATTAGTCACAGAAGGCAGCCTTTAAATAATATCCTATACAACAGCGCTCAAAAAAGGGTATTCAATAAACCAAGAAATTCCACAATGAAATTCCAATCATTTGCATAAACTGCTATACTGTATATTAAGTGATATCTGGGGGTCTCCGTCTTACCCTTTGATTTCATGAGCCGAAGTGTATATCCTTAACAAAATAATCCCACATGATGGGAGTTCCCTGATGGTGTAGTGGCTTAAGGCTTCGGCGCTGGTGCTGTCAGCGCTGCGGCCTGGGTTCGATTCCCAGTCAGGGAGCTACCCACATACAAAAAAATAATAATAATAATAATAATCCCACACGAGGACCGTATATGCATATTATCACTTGCCACAATAACATCTATTGTTCTAGAAAGAACCAGTGGAGAAGACTGCAGACATCTCTCATTGGAAACAGCAGGAATTAGTATGTCTGCTTTCACGTCTTCCAAAACGAAGTGTCTCCTCTCTGCTAGGAGTCAGTAATATCATCCTTAATGGGATCATTCCATGCTTATCTGTGGTAGGCAGAAAAATGCCCCCACCCACCGAGATGTCCATGTCCTCATACCTGAAACCTGTGAATATGTTAAGTTACAAAGCAAAGGAAAATTAAGGTTGCAGATGGAATAAAGATTGCTTGCTAATCAGCTGACCTCGAGATGGGAGATGAACTGCTTGGGCCCAATGTAATCACAAAGGTCCTTTATATATGAGAGGGAGGCCGAGAGCATGGGTAGGAGAGCGATGGCAGTGTGAAAAGGACTTGGTCTGACATTTCTGGCTTTGAAGATGGAAGTGGACAAGCCAAGGAATGTGAGCAGTTGCCAGAAACTGGAAAAGGTAAGAAAACACATTTTCCCCTAGAGTCTCCAAAAAGGAACATAGCCCTACTGACACCTTGTAGCCATCTGACTAGAACCATAGACAGAAAATTTGTGTTGTGTTAAGCCACTAGTTAGTGGGAATTAGTTACAGCAGCTGTAGAAAACGCGTACAGTATTGCTTGCTCTGCTGTCTGCGTTCGTCATTCGACCTTACACACTAAAGTTGTTCTCTCCCACTCCACAACTGTAGAACTATAGTACTCCTCACTATAGGGGCAATTTTGCCCCCCAGGGGACATTTGGCAATGACTGGAGACATTTTTGGTTGTCACACTGGGGATTGAGGGGTTTGGTATTGGAACTAGAGGGTAGAAGCCAAACGTCCCATACTGAACAGGACAGCCACCCACAACAAAAAATTATCCAGCCCCAAAAGTCAATAGCATCACTCTTCGGAAAAACCCTGCTCTACACATATGGCAGCTTATGTAACACATAAGGTTAGGGGATAAATGCCTTCAAAGAATTCTTGTATCTTCTCTCTGCCTTTTTCTTTTCTGTTTTTTTTTTTTTTTTTTTTTTTTTTTTTGTGGGGGAGTGGGGGTAGCTATTTATGCCATGCCTTCTCAAAAGAGTAGGTAATATTGCCCCCAAGGAGGTGACAATTCATTCTTGAGGGGGAAAAAACTGATATTACAATAGTCTGTGGCTCTCCAAAACTCCACCCCATCTGACAAAAATCATATTCCTTAGTACATGCACACCTTGGAGATTTTGGGGGTTCAGTTCCAGACCACTGCAATAAAAAGAGTCATAATCTTTTTGCTGGTGCTCCATCTGGTGCCTTCAATTTGTAAAAGACTCAATGTCTGTGAAAAGCAATAAATTGAAGCACAATAAAACAAGGTATACCTGTACTTCATTTCGAGAATTATGGCGAATTTAATCGATATTTCAATTTTTTTCCCTAGGTAGGTGACAATGAAAAAAAGTTTGAGAAACATTGCTTTACACTAAAGTGTGTCACAAATACCTTCCAAAGATGGTCCTTTCTTCTGAACTTGTTAGGTTAGGGGAACTTACCCATAAGCTGTTAGAGTAGTTGTGTTTGTTAGCAAAGAACAGCAATTTAAAAATGTTTTTGTAAGCTAGCAAATTCATTTTTAAATTTGCAAGCTTATGAAAATTTTAAATGTACATAAAGATGATGTACAAAATCACTGTTCAACTGCAGACATCTAGTTTAAGATGTGTTGCCTTGTTTTTACTTCTTCCTTCATTTTTCCAAGAACAGATCATTAATTTGAAGAAGAAAAATCAAATATGCTACAGTCATGAATATATAACCACAGATACTAGAAATTCTAAAATAGAATATTTTTTGTTTCACACAAAATAATTTTGTTTTCTGTTAATAATACTTCAAAATTGTTTGTATGGTATACTAGCAACTTGATAAACATTTCTGTGAGAATGCAATTTTGGGGCTTTTAAAATTTATATATTTATATTATAAATATTAACAGTGCTTGAGAGGTTTCAAAATTTAGCTAAAAGAATGGCAAAGTAATGACCTGAACTTAATTAATAATAGAAAATAATATTAATAAAACAGGGAGTTTATGGGTATGTGTGTTTTATTTGGTCCTTTCTTTTGTCATTTATGTGCAGAAATTTTTTTCTGCAGAAACAAAAACTAACCATCTTCTCACCTTTCCTCACCCCCTAACACAGGACTCCCATAAACCAAAACAGAACACCACCCGTAATTGCATCCTTATGTTTTGTCATGGGTATAAAGTAAGAGGGAAGCATGCATCTCAGGCAGCGATGAGCCATGCTGTCATAATGACATGTCTCTTGTGATAGTGGTTCTTTGCATGATTAAACAGTTATTCAGTTATTTGAAGGATGCTATTCTGTTACAGTTCCTCTGGCTATTTTGCTTTCATATAGTAAATGTGTTAAAAATTTAAGTCCCAGCTTGAACTTGTACTTAGGCTGAGATGGGCCCCATGGATTGCCTCATTGTACTGTGCCTGCAGGGGCGGCACTTCCGGGCAGGCGGCCAGCACTCTGTCGTCAGCAGGAACTATTTCAGCTCAATATGCAAAGCAAAAGAAAGGGATCTGTTTGACTGATAAGGACCAACTCTGCAAGAATTAATGCCAACCACAATGATGATTATTCACAGCTTGCCCACCTTCCTGAGAAAATAAAACATCTTTCAGTGATTTTTTTCCTCTCCTTTAAATGAAAGCATCCATTCCTGCTCTCTTAAAAAAACAAAAAAACAAAAACCCAGAGACTATCATTAGAATTATTATCTAATAGATTTTTTTTTTTAGAAATCTGTAAAAGATGGTTGAAGGAATCCATATAATAAATCATTTCTGAATCTTGAAAGAATAGCAAGATTAAACAGTGGTGATTGTCAGCCCCACTTCAATCTAATTCACCCAGTATTTTCCTTCATATCCTGAAGGTGCACTTAAAGATTTCTCAGTTCTTCAAGTTGTTCTCACATGTTAGGCCAAGATGAACCGTGCGAAGTGAGCATTCCAAGACCGGAAATTGGCCTCTCTACTGCTTACCAAACCTTTTCTATCCACCCACCCATAAGCTCAAAGTAGTTGTGAGCTTTGCCTTTTCTTTCCTCATTTTACTTGAATTTTGGGGGTGTCTTTACTTGTTCTCTATTGTTTCTGTAACAAGTCACCACACATGTAGTGTCATAACATAACACGGATTTATTACCTTACGATTCTCGAGGTCAGAAGTCCAAAATGGGTCTCACTGAGTTAAAATCCAGGTACTGGAGTGCTGCATTCCTTTCTGGAGGATCTAGGGGAAAATCTGTTTCTTGTATTTTCCAGTTTTGTAGGAGTTGCCCACATTCCTTGTCTTGTGGCCCCCTTCTGCCTTCAAAGCCAGTAATGGCTGGTGTAGTCTTTCTCAGCCTGCGTCATGCTGACACCAACTTTTTCACATACACACCCCCTTTACATTTAAGGGGCCCTTGTGATTACACTGGGCCCACATGGATAATCCAAGATAATCTCTTTATTTTAAGGTCAAGTGATTAATAATCTTAATTCCATCTGCAACCTTAATTCCTCTTGTCATGTAACATAAGGTTATCACAGGTTCTGCAGAACCATGTCACAGAATGTGATGTGAACATCTGTGGGGGGCATTATTCTAATTACCACAGTGATCCTGGCTGCCAGGCGGTAACGTAACAACTTAGGTTTCAACCATATTGATCTCCTCCTTGCTCAGTAAGCCTGCTCCTCCTGCCTCATTTAGGCAACTGGGCACAGATGCTATCTTCCAGGATCTCTTGTGCCTTCTTTTTATCTCTATTCTCCTACATGGCCCCCTTTTCAACTGCCTGACCCCACCATCAGAATTTCTACTTATTATTCAATCTACAGTCACCTCTTTAATGATGGTATTTCTGTTTCTTCTAAGACATTTGTTACATTCCTCTATTATAGCTCTTTCTACACATCATTCCTTTATTCATCCATTCCACACATATTTATTGAGTAATAACTATGTGTCAGGGGAATGGAATACACTAATGAACAAGATTGATAGGGTCCATACCTCCATGTTTCTCATATTTTAGTAGAGGAAAAATTAACCAATAAATGAATAAAATAATTTCAGATAGTGACAAGAATTGTGAAGGAAGTTGGATCAACATTAATTAGGAATCAGAAAGTCTCTAGAACAGTGGCTTCCAACCTTTTTCCACCTGGGGGCCCCTTTTAAAACCATTTCCATAAATTATACCCCTTGTTTTTAAAGCATCTGTTTTTAAATATTGACACTTTTGTTCAGTGCCTATCTTAATGTAAAATACTGGAAACGAAGTAATAAGTTAGGAAAGAAAAATTACTACATTGAAAATACAAACCATAGATTTAATTTTACAATATTTGTAACCTAGTTAAATATTGATAATGATGATCAAGTATTTAACAAACTTTTACTTTATTATTAATAATATTTATTTGTGCTAACTGAAAAGTCTGTAATATTGTTATGCAGATCACTAGCTGATTGAAACATTGTTAGTGAGATCGTTGAGCTTGCTTTTGATGCACTTAGTTTCTGGAAATCAGGCTCATAAGATGCAAGATACAATCTTAAATCCAGACTTGCATTAGCTTGTTGCGGTACTTATTTTTTAATGAAGGTGTAAGAAGAAAAAGCTCATTCCATTAGTTCAGTATAGTAAATGGCAAGAGTTATTTGAGTGCCTTCTCACTGAGCTGTTGGTATTCCTCACTGACATCTACCCAGAAGGTAATAAGATGCTTTCTATTAAAATCAGAATTTAAAGAAGAATTGGTTGAAAGTTTGATTAACTGCTCTTTTTCATTGATTGTTTAGCTTCTTTGAAGAATTCTTCATTGAAGGATTCTGCAATCCAGTTGTTTTCTTTTCCATGTTGAAGGAAGTACTTATAAAGTAACACTTTAAGACCTCCCAAGTGACTAACAATTTTCTCTTCCATGTTTTGAGGTAGGTGCAGAGCATTCTCAGATAAGAAGTTGTACAGTTTCCAAAACTTCAGGCTGACCTCTTTCACTACACGCTTTCTTTTTTTTTTTTTTTTTTTTTTTTGTATGTGGGTAGTTCCCTGGCTGGGAATCGAACCCAGGCCGCAGCACTGACAGCGCCAGCGCCGAAGCCTTAAGCCACTACACCATCAGGGAACTCCCACTACACACTTTCCAAAAGTCCAGTTTTTTAATCATTGACTCAATTTTGTTGGTTACTTTGAATATTGTGATTGAGCTGTTTGCAGTCCCAAATTGAATGTGTTTATTTCTAGAAAAATAACTGATAAATATGCAAGACTTTGAAGCCATCACTGTGCTGAGACTTTGGGGCAAGACAGGAAATGATGGTCTTCAAAAAATATCTGGAGTTCATACTTAAGTTCAAACATCCATGTAAGTACTTTGCCACAAGATAGCTAGCCACCTTACCTGCATCTGAAAAAGTAGTGTGCTGTGAATGCTATTCATTTCGTCACACAGTGCTTTGAACAATCTGTAGTTTCATGGTTGTGATTTAATAAAATTTACAACTTCTACAGCCTCATGAAGAACATCTTTCAGTTCACTAGGGAAGAGGATTGGATGCGAGACTTCAGTCTATGAATGCAGCGGTGACTCCATAGCACATGGGGAGCTACTTCTTTCATTCAGCTGCGTAGGCCTATAAAACAACCTGACATAGGCTTGCCCCTGTCACTGCATACACCACAATTCAACCAACTAATGTCCTTTCCAATGAAATAATCATTGATTGCATTAAAAATGCCTTTGCCTGTGGTACACTCTGTCAATGAGAAGCAAAGCAACAGGTTTCCCTCAATTTAATTTCCTACCAAGTACCTCGTGGTGACAAGCAAAATAGATAAATCAGCAACATCTACACTTTCATTGACTTGGATGGAAAAGAATTTACTTTTTCTAATTCTATCTACTACTACAGCTTCCTCATCAACAATTCCTTAATATGTCCAGGTATTCTTTGTTTGAAAAAGAGACAGAATTGATTTTTGTGGACATGTTCTTCCCCAAACATATAAAAAACAGTATCCTTAATACAAGGAGAAATTAAATCCTCAGCTATGGTTTGGTTTTTACCACATTTAGCTATGTGATAAGCAACATAGTGTGAAGCCTCAACTACATTCTTATTGTCTTACTTTCCTTGACATCATGTATGAAATAACAGTTGGATGCTTTTCTAAGTGCCAAAAATAATGTATTTATTTGTTTTTATACATAAGATGTTTAGTTTTTATATGTTGCATGAGTAAGAGGATTTCATGCAACCATTGGACAATATTTCCCCACACACAACACACAAAGGCTTAGGACAGTCATAATTGCCTACAAATGAAAACCCATATTTAATATAGCTTTCAGAGTATCCCTTTTCTTCTGTGTAGTATCTGAGGCACACATCTTTTTATTATCTCTATTATCTCCTGGTGTGGGTGTGCTCATAGCTGCGGACACATGTTGAGAAGTACTTGGCATCGGATTATATCCACATTAAGTTCTGTTTTTTTTAACCATTCCTGTTTTTAACCACTGATCCATAAGTGACATGCTTTAAAATCACTGACAATAATAATTGAAACTATGTTAAACATTAAATAAAAAAACTACTTGAAAAGAATCATGATTAAAGACAATGCATTTACTTTTACTCAGTCAATAACTAAACTGATTAAACAGTCTGGCTATGGATGTATTTATATGTTTGGGGAAGTTCTAGAAATGTCGCAAATGGATTGTTCTGAAACTGGGCATAATGATTGGTATAAGAGTGGTTTGGGGAAATGGTTCATAGCCATGTTGTCCTCACCAATCATCATTGACTAACGTGAACTAATTTTGAAGTGTCTCCATTAACGGTGATTCAAACTTAACATTTATTGTTCCATAACTAACATTTTGCATTATATTACTTTACTTGTTTTTTCACCATTACTGATTATTTTTTTCGTACCTCTGAACAGCCCCAGGGGTACGTGTACAACCACTTGGGAACTGATGCATTAGATTATCTTCATAAATATTCTTTTTAAAGGCTGAGGGTAATTTACCCATGTTTGCTTTTGGCTGGCAGTTAAGGATTTGCCAATTTTATAGTATATGTAAACAGTACTGTGTAGCATTTTGCATTTAGATATTTTTGTATTCATGATTATTTTGTTAGAATAGAATCCCAGAAATGGAATTATACATTCAAAGAATTCATTTTCTTTTAATTTGGAAGAGAGAAAGAGGCTGATTTCCATCAGTAATATCCTAACCAGCAATGAGACTAATGAAAAAGCAACTCAAACACCTAATAAAACTACAATTCAGCTATACATATTCTCTACTTATTATCTTGAAAGATTGTGGTGGTTAAGAGGAGTTGAACAATTTTTTTTTTCTTTAAATGTGGGTAGTTCCCTGGCTGGGAATCGAACCCAGGCCATAGCATTGACAGTGCCAAAGCCTTAGCCACTACACCACCAGGGAACTCCCTGACCAATTTTTAAAGTAATTTTTATTTTCACCAAACTAATAATTTCACATAGTTTAAGAAATCAAATAGTACTACAAGATTTATGATGAATTACAGTGATGCCCTGCCCTATTCTTTCCCATCCTTCAGTCCCCAGCTTCAACTCTTTCAATACTTCCTTCTTGTTTGGAAATGATGTCCTTGAACTACTTCTTTTATTCATAAATATTAGGCATTATCTATTGACTTTCTGTTATGGAAAATAAGAATTTAAATAACACTTTCCTGTGATACACATCCCTTCCTCTCATACCTTTCACATATATGGTTATATTGGCACACACACATGCTTGTGCGCGTGAACACACACACACACAACACACACACACACACACACACACATTGTCTTTCCCCTGTCGTCCTAACCTATGTTATATCACCTTAGCAACTTTCTAAGAAAAGGTGTATACAAAGTAAGCTGACCAGATTTGCCATTTAAATGGGACAGAAAACAACAGTACTGCCTGGTTTCAAAAGGTACGTATGGTCCGCCTACTGACATCTTGAATGTAGCCCAGTGAGACTAGGCTGACCAGATGTACCATCTGAAACAAGACAGAAACAGGACAGTACCGTTGTTTTCTGTCTCATTTAAAATGGTCTGTCTGGTCAGCCTAGTAAAAAGCAAGTTTTTTGAAAACTTACCTGTCAGAAAATACCTTTATCCTATCCTTGGACCTGACTGATGGTTTGGCTGTTTTGAGATTTAGGGTAAAGTATTTTTATCTCAGAATTTTGAAGTCGTTCCTCAGGTGATCAGTGCTGCTGTTTAGAAGTCTGGGGTTATTCTGATTTCTATTGATTTCTATGTGATCTAGTCTTTTTTTCCAGATATTTTTATGATCTTCTCTTTATCCCTGATGTTTTGAAATTTCACTGTGACATGGCTGGAAGATAACTTTTTTCATTAGTTGTGCAGGAGATCGGTGAGCATTCCAGTTTGAAAACCCTTCCATTTAATTACAGAAAAATTATCTTGAATTATCATTTTTGACCATTTTATTAATATTTCTGGAACTCCTACTGTATCTCCTTGATCAATCTTTAAGTTTAAAAAAAATCGCTTCTGATGTCTTTTTGTTCTGCTTAATGGTGATTTCCTTGACTTCTAACTTTTCTAATACAAATTTTATTTTGTATATTGTCTCTAATTATCAAGAACACTTACTTGTTTTGTGTTCCTTTTTTGTAGCATCTTGGCTTCGTGGATGCTCTATCTTCTCTCTCTAATAATAGAGTATTTTTCTTGTTCCTTGTATTGTTTCTTAGTTTCTATTTTCTTTCCATCACAATAGAATCTTTTCTTAAAAGTGTAGTATTCCATCGTTACCTGTTTATATTTGAGAGAAGCATTGAAAAGCTTATTAGACACTGTGTGTATATGTGTGTGCACGCACATGTGTTGGGCAACTCTGGGGAGCCCTGTTGACTTTAAAGCTTCACTATAAAGAGTTGGGTAGAACCTGCTGCTTCACTTACACAAACTTTCAACCAATCCCACTGTTTTCAGTCTCATTACTCACCTTAGACTCAAAGAAAACCTTCCTTTTCCCAGGCATTAATCCTGTCTAGGTGGTGTTTATCCACCTGTCTGTTGGGTCCCTGTGACTTCAGGGATGTCTGACCGATATCTAAACTCTCAATATTTTTGATCTCCTGATTGGCTCTTGTATTAGTCATCTATTGCTGAGTAACAGATTACCTTCAAACTTAATGGCTTAAAACAATATTTATTATCTTATCATTATTTGGGTCAGAAACCTGTATGAAGCTTAACTGAGTTCTCTGTTTTGGGATTTTTTTTTACTGGCTGCAATCAAAGTGTTGGGTGTGGTTAAAATTTATCTCAAGGCTCAACTAGGGAAAGATCCACTTCCAAGTGCTTGTTGGTAGGATCCAGTAGGGTGGCTCACAACATTGACCTTGCAAGGTGAGCAGGTGAGAAGAACCAGAAAGAGAGAGTATGAGCAAGATGTCTGTCTTTTATAACATAATCTCAGGAGTGATATTCCGTCACTCTTGCCATATTCTATTTTTAGAGGCAGTTCACAGGTCCAGTTCACACTGAAGGAAAGGAGATTACACAAGGAAGTGAATACCAGGAGACAAGGGGTCATTGGGCGACATCTTAGAAGGCTGCCTATCACATCCCTCCAGAGACATTCCTGCTGCAAACCCTGTCTCCCTGATATAGCAGAGCTGGGCTTCTCAAACTGCACTTTGCATACAAACCACCTGGAGCCCCGGTAAGCATGCAGATTATTGGAATTCAGTAAGTTTAGGGCGAGGCTTCAAAATTAGCTTTTCTTATTGGCTCCCAAGTGATGCCAATGCTGCTCTGCTAGGATGACACTTCGAATAGTGAGGTTGTTATCTTGGTTTGATAACCTTTGGCCTCTCTGCTAAGACTGAGAGGAGACCCACGTATGAAAGATCATTGTTAGTCCAAAAACTTACTATGTTAGTCACAAATTATAAAGTCTTTGGATCTCCCAAAGTATTGCGTTGAAGCAATGGAATTCAGACATACGAAAAATCAGTAAGCAGTCTGTTGATTATAAGTGGTAAGAAATGTTTTTTCCAATTTTCTTTTAAGAAGTGCATCATGAGGAAGAGGAGGAATGAGTTTTTAAGTGAATTTAGAAGCTAAGAGACAGTCCTGGACATTGACTGAGATTTAAATGACCATCCTATTGTTACCACTATTAAAACAGTTTGTTTTTCTTCTGTAGCCAGAAAAGAGAAGGGTCTAAGTATTAGAAATAAATTCATTTTCTAAAATGTTTAGGGAGTTCTTTGGTGGTATAGTGGCTTAAGGCTCCGGTGCTATCAGTGCTGTGGCCTGGGTTCAATTCCCATCTAGAGAGCTACCCACATACAAAAAAAAAAAAAAAAAAGGCAAAAAAAATGTTTATAAATAAATTTACAGATAATTAGTTAAGACTCACTGGCGATAAGCATAGCCAATTAATGAGAATAGCAGGTTTTTCCTACAGTTTATGAGCAGAAATAAATCCGGGGTTGGAGAAAGAAGTGAAATCAGAAGCTCAGGGTAATTTGACCTTTTAATTCATGCAAAGAATTTATGCATGCATTTTTTTTTTTGCGAGAATTCTATCCTGTCACATTGCGTCCTGTCATGTTACATACATATTGCAGGGCACAAATTCTGCTCATTTTGAAGCATGGAGCAGAAAATCTGGAAGGCGGCAGCTACCAGCCTTTTATACTTAGTCATATGGGTTACAGTCCTGGAGTATGGGACTGATAAATTCTTTGGTGGTAGCTGCTTCTGCCTTTCTAAGGCTGTGTTCGCAAACTTGACTGCATCGGAATCAATTTTAACAACACCTGGAAGTGTTGTTAAAACCTGTTGTTGCTACCACATGCAATATCTGATTCATTAGGTCTGAAGGGCAACCTGAGAAATTGCACGTCTATCAAGTTCCCAGGTGATGCAGATGCTGGTGACCCAGCGATGGCACTTTGAGAACCACTGGTCTAGGTTACCTTCCCAATGAGGACATGAAGCATGAAGAATTATCCAGCTGAGGAGAGCTGCTGCTAAACTGAGGTAGAGGAGAGGGGAGTTGATTGCCAAAAATGGAGATGCCTAAGTCTCTAAGTCTTCTCTGAGTGTTGGTGATAATTTGAGATAGAGAACTTAGGAGAATGGTCAGTTAATGGAAGTCACACTAGGACAGAAAGTACTGCTGAGAGGGATTCTTGACCAGATGAGTTTTCAAAAGAATAAGCAGGAAGATTAGATGGGAATATTAGTGAGCAAGTCGGCGATATGAATTGTTTCTTTGGTGCGATAGGATGCCTTGTTGTTAGAACTAGCTATTTTGCTTTTGATGTTTTTGCCTTCTTCCCCCACTCCCAGCCCCACGCCTGGAAAAAGTATAGATCTGGCACACAATTTTTTCTTCTTTATTTCTATTCTTATTTTTTTCAAATTTCTGTTTAGTCTGTTATTAAATCAAAGGAACACTTTAAAACTTTCACCTAGGGTCCAAATTGCACTGGTTATCTTCCCACTCTGCGTCTTGGCCAGATGATTTCTGATGTGGATTGTTCTGGTTTTTTGTTTGTCTGTTTGTATTTTAATGTAACATTGTATAGAATACATTCATTACACGTAGACTTCACCCTTTTTCCTACTAGATTTTTCTCTGAGAGACCAGTAACATTCCAGTGCCATAAGGTATTATTGATATTGGACAATAACAGACTCAGAATAGAGACGAGACTGAGTCTGTATTTAAAATGCCATTCTATTGACCTTCAGCTGTACAGAGAATAAACTAAAATGCTTCCATGTGAAGGGAATAAAAAGTTAAAGCTCTGACTCTATAAGGTGATCCTCAAGTCAAAGTGGACTGTGTATACGAGGGCTGTCTGGAAAAAAATCCAGCCACAAATGCCTCTGTTTTTCATATTACATGGCTGGATACTTTCCAGACAGCCCTCGTATGTGTCATTCTTTAAAACTGTCCTCTCTTTGAACAAGGGTAGCTGCAACAATATAGTCCATCTCACATACTACTCAAAATACAGGAAACTCAACTAACCAGCACCCATGGGGATTGGTAGATGCAGGAAAAACGTAGCTTCTGGTTTCTTGAGAGTTGCTATTAAAAATAGGCCTAACTAATACTATATCCCATACTATACCATACCACACCATACCATACCATAAACTCTATATTGTGTTGATATTAATATTGAAATTTAGTAATTAAAATTAAATTAAGACAAATGAAGACACACTTACTTAATGTTACACAGTTTTATTATAAAAACAACTTAGTAAATGCAGTAAGTATGCCATTTTAGTTAAATGGCAGTCAATAACTTTTCAACTTAACTTCACTAACATAATTTTTTAACTTCAAGTAACTTAGAAAACACACACACACACACACACACACACACTTAAAACTGTTACAGTAAGAGTAGAGAGCTTTATTGGGTAGATATCACATCAGGATCTGATGATAAAGCTGGGACAAGGTCAGGAGAAGTGGGTATGGACAGTTTTGCATCTACATCAGTAGATGGTATTGGACTGGCAAACTTGTGTGCAGCTTTCTTGAAAAATGAACCAATACTGGCTCGCTTTGAGGCCTCTCAAACAAAATCAGGTTTTATATGATGTGCAGCTGCATAACATGCTGAGAAGTAAAGAAGGGGGGCTATCTACAAGAGCTATTTACAGTTTCAAGTGCTTCTTTTAGTTCTCTTTTTTCCACCTCGTACCCATCGTCATTCCTCTCTTCTTCCTCTGCGACATTCATTTTTCCATGATTCATCGTGAGCAGCGTTTGAGCCAGAGGCCAGGTCTGTTGAGAGAAAATGGGTTTAGCAAGGCTACCTATGTACTTGGAATATGAGGTTTGGGGTTTGCGGGGCTGCCCGCACCTTGGTGAACAAGGACACTGCTCAGGATGTATGTGGTCTCTGGCTCACTAAGGGGAAGGAGGAAAGCAGCATGGCCGGCAGAGGCAGAGGAATCGTTAACAGGACAAAAGGATGGGGGTTGGCAACATTGTTTTACAATTAAGGAGTTACACCCCCTGTTGTTTTGGGGATATAAAATAAACCCGCTGTGGACCAGAAGGGCCTCTGTGTCTCCATCAGAGCACAGGGAACCGGTCCCAGCTTTGCTATCTGTTATGTCTGAGTGTGGTCTGTGTGTTTTTCTTAATTCCCCGTTGCCTCTCCACTAGTTCCGTTCTGTCCGTGCTGGTCGCAGGGCAATTTATAGCAATTTCTATGTCGTCTTCTGTATTAAGTGTGTGAGTTACTGGCATAGTTTCATCCAGTAACTCATATACTTAATAATGAACAATTAATACACTTGAGATGAGCAAGCCAGTCATCGAGTTTATCTTGAGACAAATTTCATTTTGTCATTAGCAGAGTCAACTAACACAGATTTAATCATAAACTCTGCTACTGGCAGCTGCACTATTGACTGAAAACACCTCAAAGTTGATGGAGGAGGTCGATTCCACAGATATCACAGCTGTCCACAACTTTATCAAACATTTCTGTAACATTTCACTTCTCAAAAACCCCAAGCACAACTGACAGTATAAATACCATCTTTGAGATTTTATTTTTTCTGCAAGTTCAGAATTGTCCTGTCAAAATCAGTCATTTTTCACGTGAAGTCACGTCTGTAATTTTACGTTCTGTATCACTCCCTGATCCATTGGTTGGGTCAGACTTGTGACGTTAGCTAGAAGATAACATACAAAAATATTGCCATTAACGAGCTCTTCTGCAGGAGGATGTGTGCGATAGTTAACAGAACATTAAAATTTTCTGGTACCCCTTCTTTTGTAATTTTTCTTTTACACTGGAAACAAACAAATAATGAAACCACTTTGTAAAAACTTCTGCACCATCCAAGGTTAGTTATGCCTTTAAAGCAGCTTGGTTTAGCAAATTCCCTGACTATACACAACTTTACCTTATGATTTCTCAATGCACAAATGAAGACAGTTATATTGTCTTTCTGTTGTAGCTTGAACCCATGAGCTACCTTCTTTTTTTTTAATTAAGCCTAAGCTTGAATTTATTTATTTATTTATTTATTTTGCTTTTTGGTATGTGGGTAGCTCCCTGACTGGGAATCGAACCCAGGCCGCAGCGCTGACAGTGCCAACGCCGAAGCCTTAAGCCGCTACACCATCAGGGAACTCCCATACCTTCTCATTATCACCAGCCAAAGTAGAATTAGGCAGACTCTTCCACATTAATCCAGTCTCATTGCATTATAAATCTGCTGTGGGGTCAAGCCATTTTCTGCAACCAACTCACTAAACATGTCACAAAATGAAGCTGCAGCCTCAAAATCTGCTGATTTTTGCTCACCTGACAAGTCCAGCTTATGGGTGCTATGACAAACCTTGAATCAGGTAAGCCAGCCACTTGAAAATAAACACAGACCTACAATTTTCATTTTCTCATGGAATTTTCTTGCTTTTTCCTGAAACATGGGTCCAGAAATATAACCACCCTCAGACCTTTTCTGTGAAAACCACTCATACAAGAACTGGTCAAGCACTTCGATTTTCGGTGTAAGAAGAGTATGATGTTCTCCACACTCTTGTCACTCTCTGACTTAACATAAAACTTACTTATTTTCTGAGATTGATTCTTGTTTTTGTTTTTGTTTTTATTTTTTATTTTTTTACACCTTGTTCCCCTTCATTCCTTAAATTTCCTTTTTTCTTTTTTTCTTTTTGGTATGTGGGTAGCTCCCTGGGAATCGAACCCAGGCCGCAGCGCTGACAGCGCCAATGCTGAAGCCTTAAGCCACTACACCATCAGGGAAGTCCCCTGAGATTGATTCTTAATGTCATAGATCATTGATGAACTGACATTAAATTCCTCCATGAGCACTGCAATACTCTCCCCTTTCTCAGGCTGCTTCCATATTTCCATCTTCTGCTTGAGGGTCAGCACTATGCGTTTAAGCTGACTTGGGACCTGTTTAGGCATACTTGGGGTAGGGTGAGAACACGAAATTTGAATAATAATAGATCTTAACTGACTAGTATGTTCACACACGGTATTGCTAGAAGTGGGAAATAAACATGCGGTGAGTAAAGTGTGGGTGTATGGTGCAGCTCGGCCCATGGCCAACCAAGTTTAAACTTACATTTCCGGTAAAAATTGATTTTAATTTAATTTTTATTTAAAGTATTATTTCTTCAATTTTTTTTTGCTGAGTTCTGGTTCATGGAGAGTCTGCTGTATGACCGTGATGCTCCTCTTATGAAGAAATGAGGTCTATGTGCCCATCCTCCAGTCTGGGTGTGTTTCTAACTCCTTTGCAACCAATAACGGAGCAAAACTGATGTTGCAGGACTTCTGAGGCTTGGTCAGAAAAGCTGATTTAACTTTTGCCTTGTACTGGAGCCCTGACCTGCCCTGTAAGCAGTCTGATGGCCCTGAGGTCACCAGACTGTGAGAAAGCCTTAAATAGCCTACAACCAGCTGAAGAGAAAGGCCAGCCTAGCCTTTAGCAGCTCTAGCCCCCTGTGGTTCTGGCTCCACCTACTGTTTGATTGCCATTGATGAGAAGAAACCCTGAGCCTGAAATGCCCAGCCAGGAGCTCCCCAAATTCCTGACCCATACAAACCAGCAGGGATGTAAAATAACTCTAAGTTATGGGGTGACTTGTTATACCACAGTGGTAACTGGAATATTCCCTATAATAGTTGAGACTGAGTTAAAGCACTTCTATCAATGAGGTTTTCTTAGTTATAAGAGAAACTGACTCTACTGAAGCAAAATTGATAAGATACATGTCCAAATTAAGAAATTAGAAAAATCAGGAGTTCCTTGGTGGTGTAGTGGCTTAAGGCTTCAGTGTTGGCACTGTCAGCACTGCGGCCTGGGTTCGATTCCCAGCCAGGGAACTACCCACATACCAAAAAAAAAAAAAAAAAAAAAATCAGATGAAAAGAGAATGGAAGGAGGGAGATCAAGATAAAGAGCACAAATCAGTGAAATTGAAAACAAATACAGAGAATTATGAAGCCCCAAATGGAGCATTTGAGAAAGCTAATAGATACATCTTTAGCAGGATTGATTAAGAGGACAAAAAAACAAAGGAAAGAAAAAGCAAAAGCACAAGTAAACCTAATTAAGAATGAGGAACTATGGAACCCGTGGAGATTAAAGAGCTAATAAGATAATATGAATATAAACAATTTTATTTAATTAAATTTGAAAACTTATATAACATGGGTAATCTCCTAGAATAATAATTTATCATGCTGACTCAGGAAGAGTAAGAAAGGCTCTAAATATGGGTACTGCTAGTCACCTGTGTCTTTTAATACTTGAAATATGGCTAGTGCAACTGAGGGATTAAAATTTATTTAATTTTAAATAATTTAGTTTAAATTTTATTTAATTTTAAATAATTTAAAATTAAAAACTGCAACAGTGTACAGTATTTTTCTGTTAAACCCAACTTGACTCTTTTGGTAAGATTATATTTGTATTTCACTTTAACAACTGAATCTGTAAGATATCATTGTGTTGTAGTATGTGTTGGATGTGTGCATCATTTCTAGTATTGCACATCAACATATCACTGATCTTGTTGGTATAAGTGATTTGATTCAGTTTGAATGACTCATTTCTATGCACAGATAAAATGCAGTGTGTTTATTTGAATATTTTATGAAGACATGAAATGAGAAGACAATTTACCTAGTGATAGCTATGTAAGTCATAATTGGTAATTAAGATGAAATGTTTCTTTTTTATTTACAATGTAATTATTTTTCTAATTAAAAATAAGTATAGACAAAATTCCGAATTTACAATAAAGGCAAACTTTGATGCAAAATTGGGAGATAAGATAGAAGCTAGTACTATGGCCAGAGCAGTGAAGAAAAAAAGAGCCTGGAAGAAGGGACATCACAAATATCATGATGAATAGCAATTGCAATTTGCTTTGGCAGAAGTAACTGACTAAGCTGTTGACATGAGATGATGTCTCACTTCTCTGTGACATATGTGCTGTGTATTCTTGTGTTTTAAGCCTTTCTTTGTTTTCATTTCTAACAGGTGATTATCAGTAAATAAAGCCCACAAAAAAGCACTCTGGGTCAAAGTTTAAGTGGAATGCTATTGTGGTATTAAAAACTAGCAATATTCATTAGAATATTTAAAAATGAGGAATGACCTTACATGTTTTTAATTAGCCTTAACTTTAAGGAAACTCCATCTATTTTTCCTTTCCTTTCCTTGCCACTACCTCTCCTTCAACCAGGTCCTCATACTGCAATGCCTCTCTTGGCCTATTTTACTTGATCTTGAGATTAGAAGACTTTAATATTTGGGCTCTTTCCTCCTTTTTCCACATTGAGATTGACTGATCCTGTGTTCAGTTTCCCAGGGCCCTGGTGTTAGTGCAATATAAAGGTTAATGAGGTAGCTTTCCCAGGAAATAATTAGCATTTTTTAGTACATGACTTTTGAAGCTGAGAGTCACTTCATTCAACAGAATTATTATTTTGGTTCAGAAGAATTAAGTTGGTAGAGTAGGTAGAAATCCTAGCATGAGAATTTTTGCAGACTGAGCCAGACTCCATAGGGTTAATAAATGAGGCTCCTTGGAATGACAGCAGCAAAAGGCAATTTCCACCGCGGCTACAGCACTGGGGGACTGTCCAACCCGATGCTGCTCGGCGTCCTTCCTTGGCGCTGATGAGTCCAAGACACTTCCCCGGGGCCAGTGGCGTGGCTGGGGACTGACCTGGGTTATAGCTTTACAGCCTGTGATAGTTACCGATAAAGCCTCATGGGAAGGAAGAGGCCTTTAAAGTACGTCAGGCTTATAGACACAGATTTTATTTCATAGCCATTATCATGGAAAAGAGGGTCTTGTTTCCTTTGCAATGGCTTACTTCCACTTCCACACTCCTCCTTTTCATATTTAAATGGTAGTATCCTCTCTGTCTCTCTTTTAAAAACAAACTTGATATTTTAGAGCAGTGTTAGGTTCACTGAAAACCTGAACAGAAAGTACAGAGCTCCTATATACCTTCAGTCTCCATAAACACACACAGCCTCCCCAAATATCAGCATCCCCGCAACCCCCGCAATGGTGTATTTGTTACTACTGATGAACTTACACTGATGTATCGTACTCATCCAAGGGCCAGTTTCTATTATGGTTCACTCTTAATGTGTACATTTGCCATGTATTCACCGTGGTAGTATACAGAACAATTTCACTGCCCTAAAAAGCCTCTGTGCTCTGCCTTTATAGCCCTCCCTCCACTTAACCCCTGGCAACTGGTGGTATTTATACTGTCTCCACAGTTTTGCCTTTTCCAGAATGTCATCTAGTTGGAACCATACAGTAGGTAGCCCTTTCAGAGTAGTATCCTCTTTTGTCATTCCAGCCTTCTAGACTGTTCACATTGGCCTTATTTTACCCGTAAAGCAGCAGATGGTAGCTGATACATAAAATGAAAAAGCAAGCAACAAAGTGTAGCCTGGGGAATTCTTTCATCAGTATCACATAGGCTGATAAAGTCTTGAGGTAGGAAGGGTAGCAAGAGAACCTTGGAAAGCGAAGCAGGGCTTATGGTTTGCTCAGGGATTTTGTAGGTCAGGGTAAATCATTAGTTTTTTTTTTTTTTCAAAGAGCAATAAGAAGGTATTTGAGGATTTAAGGAGAGTAATCGGATCTCATTTGCATTTAAAAAAATAACACTGACTTGAGGGAGCAGTCCTCGGGTTAGCAAACTACTACAGTACCCCAGACAAGAGGTGATTGCGGTTTGATCTAGTCTAGAGTCATAGCAGTGCTGATGGGGAGAAGCACAGAGGTTAAAGACGTACTATGAAGGTAGAATAGCTCACATTTGTTAATGGATTGAGTGGGGGTATAAAAAGCAGAGAAGGAGAAAAAGGGACAGAGAGAGGGGGAGGAGAGCAAGAGAGCGAGAACACATCTAATCCTAATTCGCCGGCTTCAGGAACTGGCAGATTTACCCACAGTAAAGATTGAGATGAGGAATGTGTGTGAGCAAGACGGAATAGGGAAAGGAGTGCTGCACATGTAAAAACGTCTTACAAATTACATTTCTCTAAACATTTTATACTGAACATTTATAAACAGCAACTTGGAAATATTTTACAGCGAATACCACATACGTCTACACCTAAAATCTTACAATACTTCTATCCATTTATCCATGCCTCCATCATCCCATCTTACTTTTGTAAATGTTTAAATTGCAGTCTTCAGTGCACTTTCTCTGCATACCTCAGTGCACCTCATTTGCTTCCAATTTCTTTTGATGTATAACTTATATACAAGGTGAAATGCACAAATCTTAAATGTGCATTGAGTTTTGACACACGCATACATCTGTCTACATCTTACATTTCAGATGCCTAAGGGACGTCAAGGGGGCATAAATTACAAAGGTTGCTAGATGTAGGACTCTGGAGCTTGGAGGAGAGGTCTCGGCTTGAAGTAAAGTTGGTAATCTTCAGAACACAGATCTATTTAAGCTACAGTATTGGATGAAATCACCAAGGAGTGTAAAGAGAAGAAAAATGGGCTGTGTCCTCCAAGACGCCAGCGTTTGGCGGTCTGTCGGGTTCAGAAGAGTGGGACTTGCAGGGGAGGTCAGGGACTGTTCTAACCCAAGCCAAGTTGGCCCAGCCCGGGGTCCTGAAAAGCCAGTCTGCTCGGCGCCACGGGGCGGTCCTTGGTAACTATCCGAGGTTACTTGAGGTTTCACTAGGTGAGGGGGAGCAGGCCTGGGGAGGGGGCTCACAGTCGGAGGCGGGAAGACGAGATGTGGAGTGGGGCGGGGGGGAGGACGAGAAAAGAGAAGAGATGTGGGGAGGAGGGAAATGGTGCAAAGGAAGGAAAAGAGGATGAAGGCAAGAAGGGAGAAGAGGAGGAAAGGAAGGGGAGCTGGGGCGGGAAAGGCAGAACCGGAGGAAAAGGAGAGACGAGGCGGCGGGGAGGGGGCGGAGTCGCTGCTGCGGCCAGCCGAGGGGCGGGCGGAGGGAGGGGGGTGTGTGCGCGGGTCACATGGTCGCGGCTGCCCTCCCCGTCAGCCGCCCTCTCTGCCGCGGTGCGCTGGCTGCAGGAAGCCGCCGCGCCGCCGCTTTTGTTGTCAGGGACCCCGCGAGGAACGCCGCCCGCCGGTCGCCACTGTCTCTCCCTGCACCCGCTCTCCGGCCGCGGGTCCCGGGCGCTCTGCCCGCCCTGCCCATGAGGGGGACCCGCGACCACCGCTGCCTCCAGCCCGGGGCGGCGCGGCGCTGAGGCAGAGGCAGCGCTGCCCCCTCTGTGGGAAGAAGCGGCCTCGGTCCATCCCCGAGGGCACCATGGAGGTGAATGCGGGTAAGAGCCAGACTGCGGCAGGTCGGGGCCGGCGGAGGGGGCGCTCGGAGCTCGCTGGGGAACTTCGGGGGACCGGCGGCTGGGGATGTCCTTAGGGCCGGCGAGGTGGGCTGCTGCGCGCTTCTTATCCGTCACGGGCTCGGCTCCCATCGCTCCCCAGGCCGCCCCGCAGTCGCCCTCCCGCTTCCCTGCAAAGCCGCAGCGCGGCCCGGCGGCGCCGGCCAGGCCCCCCCCTCACATGGCAGGGCCGCGCGAGCCACGTGCGCGCTGTGTTTACGTTCGGCGGCGTGCGGGCGCCGGTTGGCTGGGCGGGCGAGTGACGCGGCATTACATAATGGGCGCTGAGGCGGCGGCGGCGGGCGGGGACACGTGAGGCCGCTCGGCTCCGTGACCCACATTCCCCGGGGCCGCAGGGACACGTGGGGGCGGGTACGCGCGCGCGCGCGCGCTCGTCGGCGGGGACCGCCGCATCCTCTCGGGAGGCCCCGCCCCCCTTGGAACCCTCCGGGCTGTGACGTGGCCGCGATTCCCTCCTCCCTGCGGGGTTGCACACTGCGGAGGAGGCCGCGCGTGCGCGCGGGGTGAACCGCTCGGCGGTGAATCCCGCAGCCAGACGGCCTTGGGGAGGGCGCACTTGCTGCAGTGTACCCGCTGAGGCTCGCACGGCCTGGATGTTACCCGGATGCACGGAATCAGGGCAATGCAGACGGAGCGACCGCAGACCTTGCGGATACTCATCACGGCCCGAAGGAAGTGCTTAAGGCGGGCGTGGGCTTCCCCAACGCGCTACCCTCTAGGGAGTCTGAGGTGCTTTAAGTCCAGAGCATCGCCGGACAGATGGAACTTGTTAGGATGCTGCTTCACTGTTTTAAAAAATAAAAATGGTTTCCTCTAGGACGCGACCTGACATATCTTCAGTCACAAAGACCGGCTTGAAAATCCCCTTGGGTTGAGAGCCTTTGCCGTAAACGGGTCACACCATGCATTGCTAATCACGTAGCTCTTGGGTGGTCAGGATCACTCAGTCAGGTGATCCTAGTGACTCTGAGACTTTGTGTAAGACTACCCATGGGTCACCGAACTTTCCCGAACCTGATAAACGGAATTTAGCTTTGTAAATCTTTTTCTTGTTAGATTTCCTGTTGCAGTGCCACAGAACAATGCTTTGCTTCCTTCTCCCATTTTGTCTGCCTACAAACAAATGATGGCCTTTATACCTGAAGCCAGTGAGGTTATAGAAGAAGCTAGTTTTAAATTTTTTAAGTTACATACTGTAAAAATCACGACTTGATAACAGTTGTGAATTTTCCGCCAATAAGTAAAGTCATTCTCTGACTGTTTTAATTACCTATGGGCTTACTTAACCTTTGAGGATAGTTTTGAAAATTGGGTAACTATCATGGAATTAAATTTACTTGATAGGATTTGGAGATGATCAGGTTTAGCAGCTTCTAACCTAAGCTCTAGCATGAATACTTCCAGCTTTGCAACCTCATATGTGGACAGACTCGGGTAATTAGAAGTTCTTCTCTGGTTTGAACCTTCCTGGAACAATAATATCACTGGTCTTAATCTTGCCTTTTGGTGCCACAAATTGTAAAACTTATTTTGGAGGCCTTTTGGTGCCACAAATTGTAAAACTTATTTTGGAGGACTGTTTACCCCCACCCCTCCATTTCCAGTTCTCATCCTGTAGTCCTTTTGTTCGTCATCCTTGTTGCCCTTGGGGCTGTAGCACCCACAAGTGAACAGGCTCCTGCGGAAAGGGTTGGAGAGTTACCAAGTTCCAAGTTCTGGAATCTGCTGCAAGTGAATTCTCTGGCAGGCGTAGCTTTTTGTGGCAAAGTGCTTTGCTGACTCAGTAACCTTGCAGTCAGTTGGGACCTTTTCATGTGAACTCTTCTGAAGCTAGGTGTCATCCACGGTGAGGATCTTGTTTGACCTGTAGTGTAGGATAGTTCAGTTATCTTTCTTAAATTTTCTGTTGTTCCTTTCAGCTCCAAGTTCAAGCTGTCACGAGCTGTTAGAATATTAACAATTTATTTCTGCCATTTGTCAGGGAGATTTGATAAGCATTCCCTTTAATTTTCTAATGTTCACTAGCATAGGGCCAAATTGAGTCCTAAGTGGCACACCTCTGACCCTTCCCTTTGGGTTGATCCTGTATTAGTCAGTACACATTAGTCAGTGACCATTTCATCTTAATTGCCCTATAATTCATGACATATTGTGTCTCTACCCTCTCTGTGACTAATACACTTGTGAAATAGAAGTGGTAGAAGTTGAATAATACATTTTTGTTGCAGATAGGTTTTGATTGAGTCAGGTTCTTTGAATAATCCATTTCACTTATTAACTATGGTTGTAATTCATATTTTAAAAATTAGGGAAATGTACATATCGTTCATATCTTTACAAATCTGTATTCTGTGTTTCTCCAAACTTAGAAAATAGAGGGAGGGAAGTAAGAGTAAAGAAATCTTCACTTGGAGAGAGAAACAGCATGATAATGGGAAGAGTCAAGTGAAATAGAAAGTCAAAGGAATAGGGATTCAAAAGGTAGTGTGGGAATCAGAACCTGCAGAGAAATGACTGGGTCCATATGACACCTTCAAAATTGAGGGAAAGAAGAGAGGATCGGCAGGGTTAGTTTTTGAACTATTCTGATTGAACTTTTCTAGTATAATGATGGCAAAATAATAATCACCAGTATCTGTTGAGCATTTTACGTGTGTGAGGCCCTTTGCTTGTGTTACTGCTTTGATACCGCATGTTAGTTCTGTGAAGGAAGGTACTGTTGTCACCATTGGAAGATGGGGGCTAAGTAAATTGAAGTTAAGTAACTTAGAGGTGGATTTTGAATCCACAGAATCCTCTGGGGAGCCCATACTACCTCCTGTGCTGTAATAGGTATAAACCTGCATAATGTTTGAAGGTCTATGCACAACGTGGTAATCTGTCTCCTTGCAGGTGAAGGAGATGCTATGTGAATCAACTCGGTCTGCAGTGGTGTGGTTTAGGCTCATAGCTGGTGGAAAAAGGCAGGTGTCATCAGGGCCTCCCAGTTTCAGCATTCCACGTTGGTACTCTTGTTGCTCGTTGATCTGGTTTTTTTCCAGACACTAGACCGAGGTTGTCCCCCTTGCCAGCAAATCACATGGAGACAAAAACAGTATTTCACAAATTAAGGCTTGTTATTTATTTATTTATTTATTTATTTATTTATTTATTTGGGTATGTGGGTAGCTCCCTGACCGGGAATCGAACCCAGGCCGCAGCGTTGACAGCGCCAGCGCCGAAGCCTTAAGCCACTACATCATCAGGGAGCTCCAAGGCTCATTTGTTTTTTGTTACTGCATTGTTTTCTTAAAAAATCTTACATGGCATGTCATTTAATAATTTACAGATTCTTCAAGACCCCACTTACTGTCACCTTGGCTGTATTGGCCCTTCTTGATCTTTGCTCTGTGTAGTGCTCTTGTGTGATCCTCAGCAGTTCACAGTAACATGTATGAAAATTGCTCACATTGCACTGAAATGAATACTAACTTAGCTGTTTCCCCAGCTTTTTAGGGAAGAGACCATGCTGTTCTCTGGAGCCCTGACACTCAGGACACAGTTGGAAGTTTAGTGTTTCAATGAGTGTGTCTACACTATCATCCTGTGAGTAGAAATTATTACAGCAGACTCTCCAATAACTGGAACTCAATCAGCTGGCACTCTCCAGTTTGAGATTTTGCCAGTTTCTTGAGAGTGCCGGTTGCTTGAGTCCCAGTTAATGGAGAGTCTGGCATCTGCCAATCCCCATGGGTGTCGGTTAACTGAGAGTACTGTATTAGGTTTTTAAAATGAGAAATCTAAAACTTCTTGATGGTAAAAATGTTTTGCTCTAAGTCACAAGCAAGAAAGTACAGTCGTGACTTGAACTCAAGCATGCTTTCCAGGATGGTGTGCAGTGGGAGTGGGAGGATTTTGATTATGGGCAAGCCTAGAACTGGGGTAAGAAAACTCCAGTATATGCAGGGATATAAGTGCTTCCCAGTAGGACAAAATTGGATATTGAATTGGATATTGACTTCAGGCTTGTCTGACGTTGACCACTGGGTAATCCCTAGCCTGGGAATCTGGCTGAGTTCCAGGGCCCTTTTCAGCTAAAAATAGAGAAGACTGTCTCAGCTAAATTTAGCTTGAGGTATCTAAGAAGTTCATTCTGCCTGTTTCTGGAGGTGTTGGGACTTGCTGGTTCGGGGATTTTACCTTTCCTTATCATCAAAAACTGTGTGTGTAAAAAGCACTTTAACAATCCTTTTTTAATGAATACCATTTCATTTCAATCTTGTAATAACTCTGGTAGGTACTCCCATTCTATTGATGATGACTCAGTTTTAGAGAGACAGGTCTTCTCAGTGAGACATAATAATAGTCTGCCCTCTGGAGTTAGACAGCCTTGACTTTCAACCTTGGCCTTGCCACTTAGTAACTATATTACTTAATCTCTCTGAGCTCTGACTTCCTCCTCTGTAAAATGGGATACTGACATTTAATTCACAGGGTTCTTGTGAGAATGAAATGTGACATGATATTGTGTCATATTCTTGACATTTATTAGGTACTTGGTGTTTTGTAGTTTTCACTTTGCTTTCTTCATTGGGTTGAGGAACTACTAGATGTACTTTGTACCTTCTAGAAAATTAAAATTTAACTCATTTGGGCTGCTGTTCATTAGGTCAGTAGATTGATATCTGATAGCAAGAGTAGAAGATGCTAAGACAACTAAATTAGTGTGGAAGGTCTTGCTAGGATAATGTATCTGCTTCTAAATGGGTCATCTTTTGATTCCATCTTTGATGCCTGGCACACATTCTTGTAAATGACTGTTGAATTCTGTAAAGATAGGAATAGGATCTTAACTGGATTGATAATAGCCTACTAATTTTTCTTAGGTTTGGTTTTTGGAGCTTTGGCCCAGGAAGATAGGTGTATTTTGGGTAATGTAGGCACTTCTCACTTAGTGACTGAATTCCATTCCTATGTCTAGGTTGTTAATTGAATTGGTGGATAAACAAGAAACTTGCAGGCAGATGTCTTGTGGTGTGTGGTGGCGCCATAGGTGTGTATTTTTCAATAGATGTCATGCAATACCACACATACAAACAAAATACATAGTTTTGTCTTATGAATGCTTCCCATAGTGAAAGTTAGACTAACTAACAGTGGCAATGAGATAGAAACTGAGAAGAGAATTCCTAAGACTTATACAGACTGAGAAAGGGGACTCCATGCACTGGAGAATGGTCATAAGTCCCAGAGATTGATAGACAGGTAGGTCATTAAGTGAGGAGTGGCTGTAACAGTATCTTCCATTGCCCAGTCAGTGCTTTAAACTAGTCAGTACCTTTAAGCCATGGGGAAAGCTCTGATTTCTAAAAGTTTTTTTCTAAGAGAGGTAGTCTGAAGATCTTATGAACATAAATGACTGACTCAGTTGCTGGCCCCAGGAAAGTCTTCTAAGGAAAGCCATCACTTTCTCATCTTTTATCCTCTTGAGAGTTTAGGAAGTGAGTTTACTACCTAACCTTAGTACTTTACAAAAGATAGATAGTTGTGAGACCTTCCTTTTGGGATTTATTCAGGACTCGGGATAATATTTTCCTTTGTATCCTATTCTGAGTAGAGGTGTATGTAAAAAAAGTACTAGTTTGCTGATAACCTGGAATTTCTGATGTGAATTTTAGATCTCTGAACTTTTATAGAAACAGATGGCACCATGGTTTTTATCTGGTAATATGACATGTGATAGGATTTCAGGTTAAAATTGTTTCTCATTGGATTCACAGCATATTAACAGTATTCAGATAGTGAGTCAATGAAGACATCAACTTTTAAAACTATGGGCCAATTTGTGCTTGAATTCACTGATTGTAGCCATTCCTAAACTTCATGGTGTTAAGAATCACTGAGGGAATTTGTTAAAAATTCCTATTGCTGAGGGTGCCTTCTCTCTTCTGCGCAGGGCCGTGGAAATGTGTATTTTGGAAAAGTTCCAGGTGGTTCTGATGATATATATATATATATTATGTAACCTCTCTGGATGATGAGAATAAACTCAAAAGTTAGGAATCTTTCTCCTTAGAAGCTTTTAGATTTTAAAATCAGCAGTAGATGAAATTTGTATTATTAGAACTACCCTTGGTTGCTTCTTTCATTAAGCACAGATGCAGTAGGCTTGTGGCAGTGTTTCTCAAACTTGACTGTGTATCAGAATCACCAAGAGGGTGGTTAAAGTTTCTGATTCAGTAGATCTGGAGTGGGGTCCGAGAACTTGGATTTCTAACAGATTTCCTGGTGAGACTGAAGGCCCTGGTCTAGGGACCATAATCTGAGAAAGATCAGTTTATAGGTAGGGTTCACGTTTCAGGACAGATATTAATTATAAAGCTCTGGCTTCATTCTGGGCAGGTTACAAGCATATGTTAGCAGAGCATTTGGGAAGTGGGTCAGACTGTATAAAGAGCAGATTGACACTTCCAATCTCAAGACTGATGCTGGGCATATGCTTAATGAATAGAAAAGGGGATGGAATTGTCCACCATGTTTAAAACTCAAGGGCATTGTGTTGCATTTATGCATATTAAACTTGTGTATTATGAGCACAGTTGTATTTTTCTTGGCCTAGAAGGCACCTGTTTTAACTTCTGGATTGTAAGCCAACTTTCTGAGAATTGTGCTTGCTTCTTGGGCTTCCCAGCATGGATATTTATAATTGGTATTTAAAGATATGTCTGGTACCTAATTTCAACATGACGGACTGAAAGTGACTAAAAGACTGAAATTCCTCTGTTTGTTTTTTTCTCCTCTAAATGGAAATGTCTTTCTGTTCTTTGGAATTGTTTTGTCCTCAGCATTGTGCTGAATGTGTTTGTCTATGTGTGTGTTTGTGTTTAAAATGACTTATAAAATGTGGCTGTTATCCAAAATATGATTGGGGAATCAATCATTTCCCTTTAGCAGAGAAAGTTTTATTTCAGAGTGAATGCTTAAATTGAGTTATTACTTTGGGATGTTCAAAATTCTCCACCTGCCACTCAGTATAGTCATCCAGATTGGTGTCAGAAATGCCCTGCTTTACTTGTGACTTCCTAGTAATGTTTTATACTGTTTGGGATCTGTCCTTGCTATTAGATGTGGGCTTCAGGAAGGCAGAGAAGTAGGTCTTAAAAATATTTATGGCAGGCTTATTATCTACCTGTAAAGCATGTTTAGAGAATTAAGAGACACACTCTGTGCACCTAGGTGCTTTCTGTTTGAGAAACAGGTAAATAGCAGGTTTAAATAAGAACTCAGGACAGTGATGGAAGAGAGATAATCTGATACTTTTGTATCTGATATACACTGAAAAAGCCAAGAAATGTTTGTTGATGGAGGGAAGAGGAAAAGAAACCACAATAGACCTTGGCAGAAAAGATGAGAGAGGATTAACATTTTTGGCCTGGGATTTGGAAAAATAATATATTTGACCATGAGGTTACTCTTGTAACATTTTATCTCTTTGAGGGAAGGAGTTTGTAATTATACCCTAAGAAGAATTTTAAATGCTGTTTCTTAACCTGAGAGGTTTATAGTCTCTAAGAGGTCAAGGCCGGTTTTTGGAGGGGCTGTGGTTATACTGATTAAGTTGTGAACAGTGTTTTGAGAGTAGCTCTGTGAGAAGGCATTAACTTCAGCCTTAATGTTATTCTCTGATGGCCTCCGTTCTTCCTTCCAGCCTTTTTAAACATTTACTGTAAATGGTGAGCAGAAGAACAAGTAGTGAGTCTGGATTCTTAAGATCTGCTTAGAGATAATGTGTCTGTAAGTCCAATAGTAGAAGTAGGAGAGTGTGGAACTGGGGTTTAGAGGATAATCATAGGGAGTTCCCTGGTGGTGTAGCGGCTTAAGGCTTCGGCGCTGGCGCTGTCGGCGCTGCGGCCTGGGTTCGATTCCCAGCCGGGGAGCTACCCACATACCAAAAAGCAAAAAAAAAAAAAAAAGTAGAGGATAATCATAGAAGTCTTATGGGAGCATCTAAACAAAAATTCCAGGAGCAACACCTATGAAAGTTTCCCATTTTGAGATAAATTACTTTATCTGGAGTTCCAAATGTAATATGTTCTTAATTAACCTGTGTTTTAACAAAGTAATGGGAGAGGCAGATGATGAACTCATTGTTTTTAGGATTGTGTCACATAACGATATAATGAAGGAGGCAAGGAGAGGACCGGAACCAGATTTCTTCATGGCAAAAACAGTTTGTTTACTCTGAGCTATATAGTCACTCAGGAAGGGTTTTCATTCCTTTTAGGAAAAGATTGGACACTGAAAAGCTTTAGGTTTGGATCTCTTCGTGCCCAGAATAACTAAGCCAGTGAGAGCCTTTTCACTTTTTAAATCAGTGGGAATTATATGGGCTTTGAACTTGTGGAAGTAGGAGGAATAGCAGGAAATAAAATAAGTTATTTTTCCTTTTGGGATAAGCAGACATTTAGTGACCAGTTTCTAAAGTTAGGGACTTTACTGTTCAGATTTGCAAAAATACAAAATATATTAAGCTTGCAAGCTGTGTTTCGGGACAGGAGGCCGCTGCATGGTTTGTGCACTTGGGAAAACGCTCAGAGAAAGGTGGGCAGTAGAGTGGAGTTGGGCTGCAGCAAGGGTGGGCCAACTCCTGGAGTGCTGGCACTCTCCTCCCACACCCCAGGTTGGTTGCAAATGTTGCCTCCTCCGCCCACCAGCAAGGGGTCTGGGAAGGCTGGTAGGACATCACCCTCCCCACTGCCTCAGCTCTCTTATTCTATGGAAGTCACCCATCAGAGGGCTACACTTCCTTTAAGGTTATTTGCACCTAAGAGAAAAACAGCTGCCCCAGGGAATTTGAGGCGGGTGGTATGAGGGCTTTTCCTCAGGAGGGTGTGTTGCCAAGGGTGGTTGGGTGTGAAGAATTCAAGAAGGTCCAACCTGCTGTGGAAAAGCTGGAGACACAGTGCAGAGGGCTACAAATCTGAGATTGCAGTTCCACAGGCCTCTCTGCCCAGAGCCAAGTGCCTGGGACCAGCAGTGGGAAACTAGAGGTTCCTCTGACTTCAAGCAGCAGGGGGCGTCGTGTGAGGTCTCAGTGTGTTCCCCGTGTGCTCCAGGAGCTAGCTTGACACGTGCAGGTCCACGTGCCCG